>JAOXJP010294950.1:0-18594 GCA_025762735.1 Platanus orientalis | reverse complement strand
ACCTAGATTGTCTGTATTTCAATCTAAATAAAATTATGGTAAGCTCTGTGATTGAGCTTTTGGGAGTGGATGTAGGCTTTAGTACCGAACCACTATAAACCTTTGTGTTGTGGTGTGTACATTTGCCTTTCATTGTGTTCATGTGATTGATACACTTGTACTTGCTCAGAACATTATCATATTAATAATCAATTGACCTAATTGATAGTTGTGATGTGAATCAATCCAGTTGTAGAACAACTAACAGGGATTGTTAAATAAATCAAAGCAAATCAAGTTAAAATTAAAAGAGTACAACATATCCTATTCACCCCCGCTCTAGGATAGAATTTCAGTGGGATCCATGGCTTGAAAGTAGGTATACAAAATCTACTACAAAAATTAAATGGTTAAAGCACAAATCTTTCAATATAAAAATACTGAATATATCTCTATATATGGTACATATCAATTTCTAGCATGTAGGCATGTGCTAGTGTACATACATCTTCTACTAGTTATCACAAGATCTATACACTCATCATCGTAGTTGTTCATGTAGGAACTAGGCATTACAATACATAGGATTCTATTTATACATGGCATCCTTCTAACATCTACATATGATAGTATGCGTGATTCTACATACACATGACATTCTTCTTATATCTACATATAGTAATATGCATGATTCTACTTATACATGACATTCTTCTTATATATACATAGCATTATGTGTCTACAATCTCATGGTAAATATTTCATAGTTCATATATATTAAAAATATCTAGTGTACATTTCAATGAACATTTCTATTTATTTATCATGCATAAACTATACTTTTATAATATGGATATGCATATACAAATCATTTCAAGCTAGGCATGCATCATCCTTAAGTAATTAGAAATCATAATAGCTCATTTGCATAATAAGACATGAATTTCTACTTCTATATTCAATAGGTCTGCCATTACCTTAGTAGTTATCATTCACATTCTTACTTGTTACTTATCATCATGTCTTCACTTATCGCTTATTAGCTTCCATTATCCTTATTTTAATATTTATTTATCACTTTTCATTAGTAATTTAATACTTATCATTGATCTTGATAGCATTGAATTGTCCCCTAATGGAAGAATTATCATAAATCTCCATTTTTCTTACATAATTTAGGAACTTATATGTCACATGTCACATGCTAACCCAGAGGGATCTTTATAAAAAAAAAATATATAATGTAACTGCAAGATGAAAGGTCACCGTCAAATACAAAACACATAACCTATTTAAGGGTCTTCGACATAGCACATCATATAAACAATATAAGGTCTCTAACAAAGTAAATCACATATCCTACATAAGGGTCTCTGACATAGCATATCATATATACAATATAAGGTCTCAGACAAAACAAATCACATAACCCACAAAAGGGTCTTTGAAATAGCATATCATATTTTATTCTTTTTCTCCCCAATAGTTTTCTTCTCTTTCTCCCCAATAGTGGGGCCTTTTAATTCACTTATATTTTGGTACATTGCATTATTCTCCAATGGCAAGGGCCATCGACACATTAAATTATAACCCTAATAGCAAGGACCATCACTTACACTTATACTTTTGTATCACTTGCTTATATTTTCTTTCACTTACTTATACTTAAGTTCACTTGCTTACAATTTAGCACATTGTATTATTCCCCAATGACAAGGGCCATCGGCATATTGAATTATAACCCCAATAGCAAGGGCCATCACTTACACTTACACTTACACTAACACTTTTGTTTCACATACTTAGACTTTAGTTCACTTGCTAACACTTTAGCACATTGTATTGTTCCTCAATGGCAATGGCCGTTGACATATTAATTATAACTCCAATAGCAAGGGCCACCGGCACATTGAATGCTAACCCTAATAGCAAGGGCTATTGACATATTAAATTTTAACCCCAATGGCAAGGGCTATTAGCATATTGAATTCTAACCCCAATAGCAAGGGTTATCGATATATTAAATTCAAACCCTAATATCAAGGGCCATCAACATATTGAATTCAAATCCCAATAGCAAGGGCCATCGGTATATTGAATTATAATCCCAATAGCAAAGGTCATCTCATAGATTTTCTTTTAGCCATTCTTAGTTATCACCATTTTCTAGTCATCATTTTACTCCCCTAGTTGGAGTCTTACACCAACTCATCTTTTCTCTATATTCTTCTTACTTGTTCTCTTCCATTCCTCGTGTTATTTAATCTTTTTAAACTTTGTTCATCTATAGTCGTCTTACTCTTATCTTTATATGATATATTATTCGATCATAATACAAGAGGTAATTATGTTCACACAATATAATTATGCTAGTAAGATCAAGAGTATGTGCGCAACATGAGTAAATCATTCTATAACATTATCAATGAGAGAAGTCATACAATCCTACATATATTTTCAAACATCTTAAAACATATACACATGGATTCTAAGATCCTAACATGGTAATCCAAAGAATATCACAAATTGTTATAAACCGACATGTATTTGAAGGAATTCACCAAAGAGAATAATAAGCTTATGAAAAGAATCCAAGGGCATCAAACAAATATGTAAATAGTAATATAAGACATTAAGAGATATTTTATCAAACATGTAGAGTGCAAGAATTATGGGAATTCATAGAAAATTAAAGAATAGAATCAAATCTTCACCATTTCAAATTATATCTTACTTGAATCATTCCATAGAGTTTCCTAAGAAATTTACACACAATAATATGCTAGTAGCATTATATGGAGATCAACATGCTTCATAGTTATCTTCTAGTATCACCTCTAGTTAACATATTTAAAAGATGTTCATCACCAACTCAAGTAAACATACTAGTCATGGAAAATCAAACAAATCATCCATTAATCTTTTTTGATTAAAACTATAGAGTTATAGAATTCTTGTTTACAAGCATTTACAATATGATAGATTCAGATAGCATGCAAATCCACTTTTTCTCATAGTATAAAATAGGGATTTCTAAGATCCTAACACGAAATGGTAGGATCTCATAACAAATCACCACAAATAGGTGGGGTTTCTAAGTTCCTAACAAAGTGGGTTCACAAACATGAGAAAAAAAATCATAGAGTTAAGAATTTACCATTACAAGACTTTTAGGAACTTAAAAATAACAAAAAATGGAGTAAGTTTTGTATAATTACTACCCAAGCCTTTGCCCCTATTTTTCAATAAGATCTTAGAGAAGAATCTCCTTGCCTTTTTATTTATTCTCTATAAAAATGATGTAGAACTCATATAAATTAGATTAAACATGAAAATCTAGGAAGAAAATGAGCTAATCTTGAAAATTTCTAGAGTTGAGAGTGAAACTTACCCAATTGGGGAAGAACCTCCTTCTTCTTACTCAAGAACTTTCTTAATCTCTTTAAGCCTTTTCCTCTTTGTTCTAATGAAGAAAAATGACCTAAATGGTGCTTAAATAGGGTTTGAGTTACCTTAGACAAGTTCCCACATGTCTGGGGGTCAAATAGGAGCAAACCATGTAAAAAATGGCACAAAATGTAATTTTTGGGACTTTTTAGCATTTTTGGGCGTGTTGTAATCGATCATGGATCACCCAAGGACCTTGCTACTTCATTCATGATTAATTACGGTGTGATCAATGATGCAATCTCTGATCGATTGCGATTGCCAAAAAAAATTCTACATAGACACTCTTCGATAAATTGACTGTCTCTTTATCTACATAACTCTAAATTTTGAATTGTTTAATGTGTTAGAAAATATAATCAAAGACCTTTACAACAAGATATGTATCACACCCTAGTTCACTCGGAATTGGTGTTAGTGGGCCCAAAAAGTTACCCTAAATACATAATCAAGATAACTTTCAAACATGATAAGTTCGAGGCCCAACTTAGGTTCAACACTTCAAGCTTGGTCTAAATGGCTCCTAAACCACTCTAAGGTATGTGTAATAAAAATTTTACCTTTATGGGGAAAAATTATAGATTTACCCTTTAAGTGGAATGTGGGGTGTTACAGAGTCTATCTGGATTTTACTGTCCATTGCATGTTGTTTGAAGTTTAAATTTATTTCAAATGGATGTAAAAAGTACCTTCTTTAATGGTGTACTTCAAGAAGAAGTATATGTAGAGCAACCTAAGGGATTTGTGGACCCTTATATGCCTAACTATGTGTACAAGTTGAAGAGGGCATTATATGGGTTGAAGCAAGCCCCTAGAGCTTACTATAAGAGACTAATCAGGTTTCTAACGGATCATCACTTTGATAGGGGAGTGTGGACAAACTCTCTTTGTCAAGAAGGAGGATGATCACATAGTCATCACAAATATATGTGGATGACATCATTTTTGGGTCTACTTGTGATGAGTTATATCATAGGTTGCTCATACGATGAAATCCGAATTTGAAATGAGTATGAAGGGAGAATTACAATTCCTCTTTGGATTATAAATCTGACAAACACCAGAAGGAATATTTCTAAATTAATCCAAAATTTCTAAGGATTTAGTCTCAAAGTTTGGACTCAGTGAGTCCAAACCTGCTAATATTCCAATAAGCACTAGTGAGAAAATCATAAAGGATCTCAATGCAGTCGATATTGATCCTACAAGTATTATAGGTAGTTTACTGTATTTGACTACGAGCAGATCAAACATTGCCTTTAGTGTTGGAGCTTGTGTTTATTATCATGCTGCACCTAAAGAGTCTCATATGAAGGTGGCCAAGAGAGTCATACGATATGTCAATGGGACTGTTAACTTTGGCCTTTGGTATCCATTTGATACCACTCTAGTAGTTGTATTTTTAGATGTAGATTGGGCTGGCAATATCGATGATTGTAAAAGCACAAGTGGTGGATGACTTTACCTTAGCAACTATCTAGTGTCGCGGTATAGTCACATGTAAAATGCCATATCTTTTTCAACTATCGAAGCAGAGTACATTGCTGTTGGAAGTGGATACACACAATTGCTTTGAATGAAGCAAATGCTTAAGGATTATGAGTTGTCACAAGACACGATGAATCTACTCATCGACAACTCCAATGCGATCTAAATTTCCAAGAATCTTGTGCAACACTCTAGGACCAAGCATATTGATATCCGTCATCACTTGATTCGTGATTTGGTGGGAAAAGGGTCTTATCCCTAGAGTATGTGAAGACTGAGGATTAGCTAACAGACATCTTCACAAAGGCACTAGACTCGAAGAGGTTCGAATACCTCCATGGCTCGATTGGCATGTGTTAGATTTGTTGAATCGAAGGTCGGGATGCCATATCTATGCATAGTGGCATACAAGTGTTCTAAATAAAACATTGTGCATAGAAAATCAGCCTAGGGATAAGGCTAAGGGGTGCCCAAAGGTTAACTACCTCCCTATCTTATTTCTCTTGAAACAAGACAGTTGGAGCACTCCAAAGGGGTTGGAGCACTCCAAAGTGAAGTGATCCAACATAAGTGGAGCGCTACAATTGGGGCGGAGCGATAAGATATCGAAACGACACTTGATTTTTTGTAATAAAATGGTTTTTTTCTCCTTATTAGCACACATATTCATTTCCTTAAGCCTCTTGAGATATTTTTTAGCATTCCTTACTTTTCCATCTTAAGTTAGTGATGCACTAATTGCCCCATGCCCTAAGAAGGTTCTGAAGAGAGCCTGCATTAACACCACAAGGTTTAGAGATGCAAAGAGTGTTGAGAACTACGAAATGTACTTCTCAAAGAGGCCAGTGTTTGTAGAATGGATTGTGGATCAGTCCATTTTAGATGACATCCTTGATGCGCATCTACCTCTCGATGGTAGAGGGGTGCTTTTTGATAGCATTGTCCAGGTGGAGGCCGTATGCCTATTCTATCAACAATCCAAATTAGATGGCACTGTCTTTCAAGACTATGGTCTACGGCGTTGAGATAAAGATTGATCCCAATTTCATCTCCTCTATGCTAGGCATCCAATGCCTTGTGGATTAGCCTATGTCGTATCTGCCTACGTCTCTCAACAAGAAGGAGATCGCAACACTCTTGGGTTACCCCCATCCTCATCAGTTTGGTAAGCTTAAATCGTTTAAGTGCAACATGCTGGCACGACTACTCAACCTTATCTTTGCAAGCAATCTACTGCCCACAACACATGATAATGAAATGTCAGATAACATGCTGTGGATTGTCTATTCATTGTTGAGCCAACAGGAGGTGGATGTCCTTGCAATTATTTTCCACACTATGCTCACTGAGACAAAACATGGGACTATCAAGTACAACTTGTCCTACGTTGTCATGATCACATTACTACTCATCTCATGCAATTTGCAGTTCCCTAAGGATGCACTGGTCCTCAAGTAGGGAGTGTAGATTGACTAGACCTTGGTTAATCGCATGAAGAGGGCATGAGCATAACATGACCAACGAGTCACAACTGCAGCACCATAGGCACCACTTGTTGCCCCACAAGGTGGTGATCAACATTAGGAAGCCCCTCTTTCCCCAGAGGCACCTTCACCAGAGGCTTCACTAGCCTCTGCATCTACCATAGCCGGCCCGTATTCATCCTAAGCTCCCAATGGTGATGGCTTTAGGCCTATGTTGCCTGATGAGAGCAGCCTTCTCTACTATTTTTGGCTATGTATGTCATAAATTATAAAGAATTTTGACAGGCTGGATGACAAAATGAAGATCTCATGTGAGGTAGATTTACGCAGAGAGAGACCAACAGATGATGATGACAGAAAGGCTGACAAAGCATCACAAGGCAGAGCATCCCTCCATCACCTTCTCTACAAAAGATGCCCGAGGGGTGAGTCAGCCACACAATGATGCACTAGTGGTGATATTATTCATTTCAAACTACATCACGTACCATATCCTTATTGATAATAGGTGCTTAGTAGATATTCTCTACCTCCTAGCCTTCGACCAAATGGGTATCGGGTGTGAAAAACTTAAGCCCGTTTAAACACCCTTAGTTGGCTTCATGGGTGATAGATTGCTCCGACTAGAAATGGTCGGTTTACCAGTCATGGCTTAGATAAGAGACCGATAAGTCACCAGGGTGGTAGACTTCTTGGTGGTCGACTACCCCTTCACATACAATGCAATATTTGGAAGGCCAACACTGAATAAATTGAGGGCAGTCATGTCAACCTATCATCTTTTGATGCACTTCCCAGTTGAGGGGGGAGTTGGGGAAGTTAGGGGGGACTAGGTGGTAGCTAGAGAGTGTTATATGGCCTCACTCAAAGGGGAGCCGGCCCCAAAAGAGAATATGAGAATCGACAGTTTGGAAGTTTGAGATGAAAGGACCCAAGTGGTGGCAGAACCAAGAGGGGAGCTAGAGGACATTATCCTCGATTCCAATGCGCTTGATAGAGTGACTTGAGTAGGGTCAGACCTATCAGAAGAGTTCAAGAGGTAACTGCAAAACTTTCTCGTCAAGAATCGGGGTGTGTTCGCTTGGACACATGAGGACATGTCGGGAGTAGACCCTCGACTGGTTGTACACTGACTACATGTGAACCCAGCCTAAAGGCCCATCAAGTAGAAGAATGGAAAGTTTACTCCAAAAAGAAATTAGGCAATCATAGAAGTGGAGAAATTGCTGACGATGCTCTTCGTAAGGGAGGTCCACTACCTTGATTGGTTGGAAAATATAGTTATGGTGCGAAAACCAAATGGGAAGTGGCATATGTTTGTTGACTTCACTGATCCTAACAAAGAATTACCCAAAGACAACTTTTAGCTCTCGAGGATCAACACCCTGGTGGACTCAACATCTAGCCACCAGACCCTCAGCTTCATGGATGTCTTTTCGGGGTACAACTAGATAAAGATGCATGAGTCCGACCAAGAGAAAACTGCTTTCATCACTGACCGAGGGCTTTACTGTTACAAAGTCATGACCTTTGGGCTGAAGAATGAGGGAGCAACCTACCAAAGGCTAGCCAATGAGATCTTTAAAATCCAAATCCAGAGGAACGCCAAAGTGTATGTGGACGATATGTTGGTGAAAAGCCTTCTAGACGAGCAACATCTCTTGGATTTGAGCGAGATGTTCCAGACCTTGAGGAAAAACAAGATGAAGCTCAAATCTAGCAAATGTGCCTTTGGGGTATCGATCGGGAAGTTCCTCAGGTTTATGGTGTCCCAACAGGGGATAAAGGCAAATCCCGAGAAGGTAAAGACCATAATCGACATGCAACCCCCGAGGAACACAAAAGAGGTGCAACGACTAGCTAAGAGAGTAGTGGCTTTGAGTAGATTTATATCCTAGGCCATAGATAAGTGCCTTCCTTTTTTCTGCCTGTTGAAAAAGGCTTTATGCTAGGATAAAGAATGTGACAAGGCCTTCCTCGAGCTTAAGGACCACCTCGACAGCCTGCTGTTGATCAATCAACCCAAGCAAGTTGAGGTGCTCTACGTGTACTTGTCGTTATCAAAGACAACAGTGAGTTCAGTTTTAATAAGGGAAGAGGCTGGGATATAATTACCAGTGTATTACACTAGCCAAGCCTTCAGAGGAGTAGAAGAAAGATACCCAAGGGTAGAGAAGATGGTGTTCGCATTGGTTGTCACGGCCTGCTGACTAAGGCCCTATTTTCAAGCCCACACCATCCGGGTGCTCATGGATCAACCACTCAAGACCATACTACAAAAACCTGGGACCTCTGGGAGACTAGTCATGTGGTGGGTGGAGTTGACCGAGCTCAACATCGAGTATCACCCACAGGGAACTATCAAGGGGCAAGTAGTAGCAGACTTCATCGCCGAGTACACTCATGCGCCGGGGGAAGAGTTTGAAACACAAAAAGAGTAGCCAGAGAGAGAAAAAACAGATCAGGAAGAGTGGGTTATGCATGTCAATGGCTCTTTCACCAATAGTGCAGTCGGAGGAGGAGTTATCTTAATCACACTAGAGGGAAATAAGCTTGAATATGCCATAAGATTTGGGTTCAAGGAAACCAACAATGATGCTGAGTATGAAGCAATTCTCATAGGACTATGTCTTGCCCATGCACTTGGGGCCAAGATGGTCAAGGTCAATAATGATTCTCAGCTGGTGGTGGGATAAATACAAAGGGAGTACGAGGAAAAAGATGGACAGATGAAATAGTACCTCGTCATGGTAGCAAAAGAAAAGTCTCAATTCAGACATTTCAGTATATAGGGAGTCTTGCGAGGACATAATGAAGAAGCTGACAGGTTAGCAGGACTGGTGTCATCCACCACTAAAAACCTCGACCCTGGGATCATTGTTGAGCATCTACCCAATCCAAGCATTGAAGCAGAAGAAGTTAGGGAAGTCAATGTGGCCAGCCCCGAGCCTAAGTGAACCAGCCATGTCATAAAGTATCTGAAGAATGGTAAACTACCCATGAATACAGATGAGGCGAGAAAAGTGAAAATAAGGGCGAGTTGATATCTTCTTCTCAGTGACATCCTTGATAAGAGGAGCTTCAGCCTTCCCTAACTCAGAAACCTATTTGAAGAAGAAGTCAACTACATACTCTGGGAAATACAAGAGGGGATATATGGAAACCACTCGAGGGGTAAGGTGATGGCCCATAAAGCCATTAGGGTAGGGTATTATTGGCCCTTGATACAGAAGGATGCAAGTCTGATCGCCCAAAAGTGTGACAAATGCTAGAGATTCTCCAATGTCCCTAAGAAGCCTGTAGAAGAGTTAGTCCCAGTAGCCAGACCTTGGCCATTTTCCCAATAGGAAATTGACATTGTTGGGCCACTCCCCCGGGGAAAAGGACAGATGAGGTTCCTAGTGGCCATTGATTATTTCACCAAGTGGGTGGAGGCCGAATGCTTGACAAAAATCATCGAGAAGAACATCCGCGACTTCACTTAGAAGTCAATCATTTGCCGGTTCAGAATTCCCCGCGTCATCATCCCCGATAATGGTAAGCAGTTCGACAATGCCCTGTATCAAAAATTTTGTTCAGAGCTTGGGGATCAAAAATCACTTCTCTTCCCTGGCTCCCCTAGGCCAACGGCTAAGTGGAAGTGACCAACAGGATGCTGTTGGGCATAATCATGAAACGACTTGAAAGCTCCAAAGGCCTCTGGCCCGATGAACTACCAAGCATCATTCGGGTATACCACACCACAATAAGGACCCCCATAGGAGAAACGCCGTTCTTACTGGCCTTTGGAACCAAGGTGGTAATACTGGTTGAAATTGGAATGGCCACGCATAGAACAGTAAACTTTAACCCGAGGAAGAATAAAAAGACCTTAGGAACAATCTTGACTGGTTGGAAGGGAGAAGGTACGAGGCCACACTCTGGATGGTTGCTTACAAGCAAAGAATGGCTAAGTATTATAATTTGCAGGTCAAGGCCAGGAGATTTGTAGTTAGAGATTTAGTGCTCAGAAAGATGAGCCTAGTAACACAAGACTCGATGGAGGGGAAACTGAGAACAAATTGGGAAGGACCTTATTGGGTAACATGTTACAATAGGCACGGGACCTACCAACTCGAGACAATCTAGGGGGAGCCCCTACCATCACCATGGAATGTAGAACACTTAAGAAAATATTATCAATGAAATGGATATTACGATTCTAACCAGTGAAATATTCTGACTCTGTAGGGTTAGGTAAAACTTCAGGCTACAAGATTAGCCCTTGGGTTACAAGATTAACTTTCAGGTCACAAGATTAACCCCAGGCCACAAGATTGGCCCATCCTTTTAGGCCCTCACCCCTCTTGCTTAGGCTACAAGACTAGCCCTTGGGTTATAAAATTAATCCTCAGGTCACAAGATTGGCCCCAGGTCACAAGATTGGCCCATCCTTCTAGGCCCTTGTGCTTCTTGCTCAGGTTATAGGACTAGCCATTAGGTTACAAGATTAACCCTTAGGTCACAAGATCGACCCCAGGCCACAAGATTGACCCATCCTTCTTAGCCCTCGCGCCTCTTCCTTAGGCTATAAGACTAGCCCTTAGGTTACAAGATTAACCCTCAAGTCACAAGATCGACCCCAGGCCACAAGATTGACCCATCCTTCTAGGCCCTCACATCTCCTGCTCAAGCTACAAGACTAGCCCTTGGGTTACAATATTAACCCTCAAGTCACAAGATTGACCCCGAGTAGCAAAGTCAACCTGTGCCCTGATTGAAAAATGCAAGGTGAAGAGAAGTCTCACAAATTAATTAAAGTAAAGAGGCTCGAAGCATATTAGAGAATACGCATCACAACTAAAGTCGACCCTCCTCTACCGAGTAGGTACAGCTATGCACTCTCACATATAAATTAAGTTTAATTAAATATTTAAGAGTACCTGGAGGCATTACCCAAAAAGGCCCCCACATGGAAAAGGGCTTAAGCCCAAAAAGAAGGCCACCAGGGACCCTCATTCTTCTAAAAACATGAGAGACTCGTCGGGTCTTCTCCCTCTATTCTGGAGAGGTGCTTAAAAGGTAATACACTCATTAGCCGAGGCTGTATTAACCCTGAGATGCATCTATACTTAGAAAATTTTAGTTTATTACCTACCTCTATTTATCATTAAAATGTTAACCCCGAGAGATCCCTATACTTAGAAAAATTTTACGTTGTCCATCCCCATTTGGATAAAAGTTAGTTATGCCTGAGACACACCCATACTTAGAACAATTTCTTAATTATTCCTACACTCTTAAGATTATATACCCCAACCTACCTAGACACACATGGAGAGCTCGAGAAGAAATCACCACGACACATACCCACACTAGGAAAAATTTGAAGAGAAAAATTATGAATAAGGAGCAATACACATAGACGGGGGAAAAAGAAAACTTCATTCATATAAGGATAGTTTATAAAAGTCAAACAAATAAAATAAAGTACAACTATTCCTGGGGGTTACCATCCCCCAAGGCCACCTCTCTTGGGACGACTTCCTCTCAACCGGCTTCTCCCGGTTCAGAAACCACTGCCTCTTCAACCGCCCCCTCAGTCGCTACTTCTCATCCTTCTTCTTGGCCAGATTCTTTTTGTCCCTCTTCGGCCTTCGCCTCCCCCTCATTGGGCTTGATAGAAGAGAAGTCCAAGTCAAAGAACGCCTTAGCCGCCAGGTCCCAAAAGTTCTCAAACCCTTCCTAGAAACAGTCGGCCTTGACAATGTCATAGGCATCCGAGGCCAAGTATTTGGCCTTGGCTACCTCGAGAGCCCCTTGAAGGATCCTCTCCCTCTCTCCACCTTTGCCTCTAGCTGTGTCCACTCTAAGGCCTCGGCCACCTTCTTGTTCATTATTGCCTTGAAGGTGGCAGAAAACTTGTCCTCAACCACAATGTGGTGGTTCCTCTCGCCCCCTAGCTCGTCCCTTGCTCGGACGACCTACCTCTCAGCCTCTCACAAGCGAGCCACCATGTCCTCAAAATGAGCCACCTGCTCTATGATCCGGGCGGCCATGCTGGCATGAGTGTCTTCGGCCCACTTAAGTTTACCCTCAAGGGCGCGAATCTCGGTCTTTACGCTCTCTCGGGTGGTCTTAAGCTCATTCTTGGCCTGGGCGAGGTAGTTCAGATGGTCAACCCAAACCTGCTCACTAAATTTGTACCTTTGGATAGAGGCTGCCATCAGAGCCACGGTCTACACAGATAAAGTTGGGTCAACACAAAGGAAGAAAGAAATAAAAACTAAAAATAGTCAAACTAAAAACATAAAGGGAAGAAATTTTTTTTACCTTAGCCACTTAATGCATCATGTCTTGACGCAGAGTAATCGGGGAGAGGTTTTTCCTCATATACTTGAGGTCCTCGGTCGGAACACCGCCCAAGAGGTAGTCCACCTAGGACTCGACCTAGATAACCAGGAGGCGGCCCCCATTGAGGACTCACCCCTTTTAAGGACTGAAGGAGAAGTTACCTAGGGACTCTTTGTGAGCACCAACAGGGTAGAAGGTGTTGTTGTTGGCAGGGTGGGGACCTCAGTGACAATTATGGGAGCGACTTCGTGGGGCCCTACCACTTGAACCCAGGTGGTGGGGGTTAGAGAAGACTTGACCGTTTCCTCCTCTAAGTCAACAACTTAAAAGCCCCCCAAAGACAAGGTGCCACTTTCTCTTCTTCGAAGACGTGGTTGCCTCAGCCTGGCCAACTGCTTTAGTCTCTCAGGCTTTAGCCTCTCTGATCTCCAGGGTCTGAGCTAAATACTTTCTGTTTGTCTTCATTGCTGCACAAAGAATAGACGTGGGGTCAGAAAATAAAAAAAAAGACAAAAAAGGAAAAGGAAAAGAATAAGGAGGGAGGAGTCAGTCGGGTGTGACGAGGTCCGGGAAGATGTACGATGGGTAGTTTATAACATCCCAGATGCAAGCCTCCTCCTCGTGGGATAACTCACCTACTTCAGAGACTAACATAAAAAAAGAAAAAGAAGGGAAACAAGTAAGACAACATTGAAAATGAGACTCAAATAATGACAAAAAAAATTGAAAAACAACAATAAATTCACAACTTACCTATTGGGCTGATGGCCGACACCTAGGCCCAGTTGAACTTTACGAAGGGACCTCCCCCGGGGGGTATTCCCAACCTTCACCAAAATAAAAAAATACCAGCTCCACCCACCGTTGGAGCTTGGGAGTGCGATTACTAGGGTTGTGGTTGGGTCTCAACTATCAAAAAAGAACCACCCCAATTCCTCCTCCTTTGGGTAGTACTAATAAAAAAATTCGTTAAAGGTGAGGTGATGCTCCCCCTTGAAAGTCAGCTCCCACAGGACCATACATCATATAATTATTCACCAGGCATTGGACATTAATTGCTCTGGTGCTAGTCCAAGGCAGAGTAGCAATTCCTTAAAAAATAAAGGAGCCGAAAACCTGAGACCTGTGATGAGGGTTTGCTCGTACAACGCTATGCTGTTGGCAGGGGCTTCGAAAGCTCGGGAGTCCTCGGGGGAAGTAAAGACAATCCCCTCGAGAATGAAATAAATGAAATAGTACTGAGTCAGGGTTCATACCCCTAAGTCAGAACCATAGAGGGCGGCTTTAAAATCTTGTTAGGGAGTAATCTCCTCTACCACCTCTTGAAGGCTAGAAGGAGCCGGTTCGGTGGCCTGCTCCATGGGGTTCTACTGGACTTTCGACAGGTCGTCAGCTCCATTGACCATCCAGTTAATGCTATCCCCAGAGACCATTGAACAAAATCATAAAAGAACAAAGATCTACGAAAAGAAAAAAATAGGGGGAAGAAAAGAAAATATGCAGAGTAGAAACAAAAAGCTAGAGAGTACAAAATAGATAAGAAAATGAGATAACTAGTGAAACTACACAATGACGAACAACGAAAAGAAACTACAATGAATTGAAACATAAATCATAAATCAACAACAGAGTACCTGGGAAAAGGATAGACTGGAGAAAAGCACCAAAGACGTTAGAGAATACTTGCCCAAAAGAAGGAAGATTGCCAGAGATGACTAAGAAGGTAGCTCAGAAGTGCAGTTGGTGTTGAAAACAGAGAGGATAGCATGTTGGGATGAGGAAAACTTATCAAAAATAGCCTAAAGTGAAAGAAGGAGATGCAAGAGATAGTAAGCAAGGATAGATGAGAGCCAAGTTATGAGAGCCAGGTGTCATGTATCCACAGGTTAATGAAATCAACCGGGGACACAAGGTGACGTGCGAATCCTGAAATATTCAAAAGGTTTAAATATGACCATTCGATGACATAAAGATCTGAAAAGATGCGATGCTTGACATGACTCATAACTGGCATCAACACGTCCTCTCGGTTATCAAAATTCATTAAATGCAAGACCATCATTAGAACTTATCCCCAACCGATATCACCTTGATAGTTGAAGCAAGACGTCACTTACACCAAAATAATTAGTAATGGTCACAAACAGTTTGTATTTCTGAGCCACGTAACCCTAGACTTAGGAATAAAGGGGGCAACTAATGGGGGAGAATATTGAGAGCCCCTATCAATCGATCCCAATGCACCAATAGAGTCTTGACTTTAGGAGAACCGACCCACAGAATTCTTGAGAAGACCAACCTGGGGAACCTTTAGGGATCCCTGGCTCAAGAAATACCAAGGCCATCGGCAAAAAGTTAGAAATATTTGGAAATAGATAGGGTATGGGAAATGTCAAACAATGTTGAAATAAAATAATTAACCATACATATATATATGTGTATGAAAAAACTAGACATGAATCCTTGACTTTGTTAGTGAAAGTACGACATGATTGACTGAACATTCAGTCGTGACGGGTTAGTTGCTGAGTCTCTAATGGCTAGTTGGGCCACTAAGGGCTTAACTGACTGTCAAGACTAAAAAAGTTAGTTTTAATTCAAACATGCAAGCACACAAAAGAGATGGAAAACAAGTTCCTACTTTTAGCCCTCTACACTATTCAAGTATATCCTAAGCAAACTCTAAAATGAATATGTGTATGAAAGTTTTTATTAGAGAGATTCTATGAGGCTTCCTAGTCTAAACACCTCCTTGATTGCTCGGATCTTGGGAATAGTGACTAGGTTGGGTTACTTAGCCGACCGTACTGATGTAGTAGTCACGGTTCAAGCATTGTCCCCCGTCCTAAATATTTGCCAATGTTGGTCCATTAGTGGGTAATGACAAATATAGGGCTTATGATATTTATGCAAATGCAGATGCAATGTCGTATCTTATGGACTCATTATAAAAAGAATATGAAAATCAAACATGTTTTTGCAAACAATTTGTTAAATGTGAATCTTGGTCCTACTGACTAATTCGGTCTGACCAAAGTCTAATGTGAGCATGTTTTCTATCTTAAGATGCATGTTTAATATGGTTTAAATGCAAGTATTTTCTACTAACTAATGATATGATTTATGATCTATGTGAACATATGCTTTATATAAAGAGACAATTCAAGAAAAATGATAAACAAATAAATAAATAAAGCTTATGGAACTTATGCATTGCATATTTAGAGGTTAAATAGTAAATCCCCAACAAAGTCACCATTTCTGTGGGCATCACGGAAAAACCGAGTGGTCTACCTGCCCCACCTCAGGGAACCATGCCCAATTAATTTGGGTTGGCTTTTGGGCTTTGGTTTGGAGTCACCACCAACTCAGGTTTTTATAGATAGGGTTGGACATTTACCTCCTTTGTAGGGGAAAGAAGGATTATGGACTTTATAGGGCATGAGCTAGGCATTTGGGTCTAGAGTTAACTCTTTAACTGGTCTAGTTTTCTAGGGATTCAGATAAGCTATTTGATTGTAATTGGGGAAGGTGTTACGCACCCCAATTACCCACATTCTTAGGGTGGCTCCTTTAACCTAGCAACTTCCAAGTGCCAGTAAGAAAAAATAAATAGATAATGTTCTTTTGATTTTTATTGGTCTAGACCACCCCCAGGGTGTGATCATTATAATTGCACTTGAGACATAGTCTCCAGTTGCCTACATACCTAATCTTGTATGGTTCAGTATTCCTATGATTTTGTTGGGATCAAACTATCTGTAGTTCTGAGGGTTTGTTGTGTGTGCAATTATTAGTAGTCAAGTATGTATGACTGCGAGAGTGATTCAAGGTAGGTTTATTTTAGGGTGTTTATATACTTATAGAGTACTCCTTGTTGCTGAAATATATTAGTGAAATGGGGTCAAGACTATGTTAAACCTATGTGACTATTTTAGGGACCTACTTGGCCTATGGCCAAGTCGTAGGGTCTTTGGGTCATGAACCAATATGGCATGACCCTAGGGTAAGGTGGAGAGTGTCAAAAGTCGAGAATGATTAAAAGGTAGTGATTGGGTCGAGTTACACAACCAGATCACACTGACATAGCAGCCATGACACCAATGTTGTCTCCCAGGTAAAACTTAGGTGTTGAATACTTAAATGTTTGATACTGAGCCTAGTCTATGGTCAAAGGTTAGACAAGGGTTTTAGAGGTTGGAATAGGGGTTTCCTATGGTTTCAAAAGTGTTGGGTTTCATCCCCATCTTATGATTTATCAGAAAATGGTAAGATTGGAATTTCTCAATCAGTACGCTTGATCTTCATGTATACGCCTAATCTTTGAGTACGTCTAATCTTCATAGTGAAGTTATTCCAGGCGTACTATCCCCGATGGACCCCACTTGGTCATTTCAGAAAAATTAGGAGTCAATAAGTCTTTCTTTAAGGTTTTCTAAGAATTTGAGTCTTTTCATACCACGGGGCATACTAGGATAGAAGGATAGGGATTTCAGGTTAGTATGCCTGATCTCAAGGTGTATGCTTGAAATTGGCAGTGCACTTGAAATAGATTGTACGCCTGAATTTTAATCCAGTCAAAATTTAGGCGTACTGTGGATAATACACACTCAAATGGGCATATCTCTCTCCATAAGACTCGGAATCGAGCGTGATTGGTCTCTTTGGAAAGCTGAGAGAGAAATCTTTCCAACAGGATATAATGAGCTAGGGTGGGGTAGCCTAAAATAGGTTGTATGCCTGAACTTTAACTCAATTAAAGTTCAAGCATACAGGTTTTTCAGGTGTACTAATTCTGGGAAGCAGTCTAATAGCCTAAATTTTTGGACTTTTGGGACACTTCCCGAGGTCTAATGGGTCTAAAGTTTTGTGGGGAATTAAGTTAAGATCTTTAGTATGCCTGTAAAAAATTTCACACCCATTAGCCAAGGATAAACCCATTTTGGAATTTCCAAAGGGGGTGGGTTCTGTGCAGTTTTGCATAGACCTCTACTAAATCCAAGGATTGTGGGGCCCATTTCAGGTGTTATACACATGGGATTGGGCCCAAATTTTGTGGAGAACAATCATAAGGATTTATGAAGCTATTGTAAAATTTTGAGAGAAAAAAATTATGTAGACAACAAGTTATTTAACAGACAAGATGAATAACTAGATTTAACACAGAACAGAGACAGCAAAATTTTAATTTGAGAGAAATTATGGTGAAATACCCTAAACATAATAAAATGTACTACAAAAATTAATTTAACTATATAAATTAGTTAACTAATAGATAAAATAATAATTAATCAAAGAAACATTTTTATAGACAAAGTTAAAATTTGGGCATTCCCCACTATTTAATCTGGATAGGGAGGAACACCTTTTTTTAGTAAGCAAGTGGGACCCATGTCGAGGGTCTAATGAAGACATCCGGGGCTCAAATTTGTTGGGTATGTAAGTCACTATGTCAGTGACTCCCAGTTCAATTTTGAGCTCTAGAACCCTTAGAATTAGGGAAGGTATGGTCTTCATACCCCAGCTTATTTGAAAATAAACTAAAGAGGGGAAAATAGGCTTGTCTCCCCTATGTCCCACCATGGGACTACTCAAATGAGTTTAGAAGTGGATCTTTCATAGCATGGGGGTCTAAAGAAAACAAAAAAATGGGGGGGACTAACCTTGGAATGAAGCTTTTCTTTCCTCTCTTTCTTTTTCCTTTCTTTCTCTCTCCTCTCTTTTCTTTTCTCTCTTTCTTTCTTGGGGATTTTCTTCCTTAGATTTTTCTACTTCTCTATGATCACGAAATTAGGGGTTTTTATAAGTGGGATGAAGGGGGGTGAGGTGGAGAGGGTGATGTGGGGTGTGTGTCATGAGGTGA
>JAOXJP010294940.1:0-18595 GCA_025762735.1 Platanus orientalis | reverse complement strand
GCTCTTTGTTGAGAGTGGGGAGTTGGCCAAGACCAACAAGAACCTAAAGAAAGAAAACAATACACTAACTCAAGAAAATAGAAATTTAAAAGAGTTTGAAAATAAACTAAAATAAAAGACTCATGAGTTAGAGCTAAACCTTCTTGAAGTTAATGAAAATCAATCTAAGTGTTTAGAAGAAAATGATGAGCTACTTAGAAAAACTCTAATTTCTTGAAAGAAAATGAGGAATTAAAAAGAAAAGATAAAAGAGTTAAAGTTGAGATCTTTAGACACCGACCTAGGAGAAGAAAATAAAAACTTAAAAGATAAGATAAATCTCCTAGAAAATAGACTAAATGAGTCAAAATCAATCTTCAAAAATTGAAAAGTGGAAATTAGTTGAGGACAATGAAATCTTGTCCAACAAGACTCTAGAACTTAAACCAAAAGTCAAAACATTAGAAGAAGATAAAAAAAAAGTTTAAACCTTATATACTCCAAGCTTAATGTAAGAAATGATGAGCTTCTTAATCAAGTTAAAGAACTTAAGGAGCACAAAAAGAAGTCTCATAGCCCCCTTTGCCTAAGGAAGTGAAAAACTAGAAAAATTGTCAAAGGGCAAAAAAGGTAGTAGAAGGGGATTGAGTTTTTACTCCAGAAATGTCCAACCTTCTACCTATACAAATAGACCAAAGAATGTCTTTGCAAAAGGCAAAAGTAAGGCCAATGTCTTCCCACAAGCCATGATGTATGGTGGAAGACTATATTCTTTAAAGAACAAAACTCTTACTCATCATGAAAGAAGAAAGAAAATATATAGCCAATCAAGAGGCTATGCTTCAACCTCTAAGAGTATTGTTTCTAAAAGACCACCAATTACATGCCATTATTGTGGGTTAATTTGTCATATAAAGGTTGATTGTTAAAAGAGGCAAAGGGACTTGAGTGCCTAAAGGCTTCAAGAGTCTAAAAGGAAGAAAGAAAGGCAATGCTATATCCAAAAGATTCATAATGATAAAAGACTAAAAAGATGACATCAATTTCAAAGAACTAAGAATAAAACCTTAGGACCCAAGAACAAAATGGTCCAACCCAAGCAAACCAAAACCAAACAAGTTTGGGTAAAAAATATTTGGGTTAAGATGGATGACTCTCATCCTATATAGGAGTGAGCATGTCAAGATGACATCTTGATAATGAAAATGACCTGATAGAGGTCATGAGAAAGAGGGCTTTAGATGAACTAGATTTAGTCTAAGCCTTACAAGTAGGATTGAAAGAATCCTAAAGGAATGATCTTAAAAAGATCATAAAAAGGCTAATTAGATGATCTTGGCTCAAGGAATAAAGCCAAATTAGCAATAAATGAATAAGTTCATGTGAGTGGCATCAACCTTGATTGAACACCTTTATAGGGAAGCATAAGAGCTGTTGATCATTTATAAAGATAAATTGACCAAAGGAAAATAAAATTGTTAATTGTCCGAAGAATGTGCAGAGCCATATTAGGTAAATCTTGATTCACAAGTTTAGATTCCATTGGTTAAGCTAATGTAACTCGAAATATTAAACGCATATGGAAATTAGCCTAAGATGTGTGCATGTGAATATTCATGATCTATTACGCCTAATTGTTTATCATATAGATCATGATGGATTTGTTATTGAGTGGCATACTTAGATATATATGTGTCGAAGTCACCTTAGCACACCTAGAGCATGTATAGATGTATGTCTATAGGTTGCTCTTAGTGATCTTATGCTTACTTATGAATATCATTAGATCACTAGTGACATATTGGTATTGATAGGTACATCCTTATATGTCACATATGCCGCTATGACCTAGTATGCGTATTCTTATGCTTCTATGCATGACATTTGCTTTAATAGATATATCTATACAATGGTCAGTGATGTTGATCCATAATACATGAAAACAATGTCTATTGTGGATGATTCCTATCTTGGACCTATATGTTTATTGATGATGCCTAGAAGAGGATCACTAAAATGGTCCAATGACGTCCCTCGATCTAGAATCCAAATGGTACCCGCACACAAGCGGGAAGATAACGTTAGTGTGGCACTGGCCAACACCTCTCCGATGCCTAAGTCAAAGTCCGAGAAAAACTGAAAGAAGAATTCCCTTCTCTCCCAAGGCATTGATTGTACTTACCTTTCTTCTAGGGTTCCTTTCTCCTCTTATCTCATTTCCTTCCCCATTCCTTAAATATTCTTTGAGTTGGTTACAAGAAAGTGGAGGAGTGGTCCACATCTCAATATTGGGTTGGTAGTTGTTTTGTCATGTTTTGTATCCCGTAACCGCTTTTTTCTTACTTGCGGTCCACTCGGGTATCGTTCTGCATCCGTTGCCTCAAAAGCAGTGGGCGATCATCCCTCGATCATTATTGTCGATGAGTAAACTAAAAGGCAATAGGGGTCGGTTGGCACTCTACACTTCTAGCAAGTCGGACGACAGATTTCCTTTGATGTGTTAGTCAGTAGCGTTCATCTCTGATGGGTTGGTTGGTAATTTCCTTGTCTATTAGGCTGATCGGTAGTCATACTCTCTGATGGTCAGTCAGTCTGTAGCTACTCTTTCTAGTGGGTCGATCAGTAGCCATGCCTTCTGCTGGGTCGATCGGTAATCTTTTTATTTGTTGGGTCATTGAACAAACTAGACGGAATAGGGGGTTCACTTGGTTAATCGGCTCAGCCATCTCGCATCCACATAGTCCATCATCATATGCCCCCTATTCCTCTTGTCCGTTAGTACGAGCGGACATTGAGTATATAAGAAGCTGAGTTGATCAGGGCGCTAGCACTTTATCTTCGCTTACTTGAGCCTTGTGCCATTAATGAAGACAAGATGTATGGGTTCGTAGCCGTTTTCTTTTGAATCGCGCTTTAATCTGATGGCTAGAGGTCATAAGAGTAATCCGACGGTTCAAGATAACCTTGAATGGTATATATATAGGCTGGTTTTCTTGTCTTCCCTAGTCTTCCACTTTGCTTTGAATCAACCTTCGTTCCTCCTGGGTAGACTACTCGTGTTCATGTCTGTGCTGCATTGAGGAGGTCACCCATTGGAAGGGAGTCAAGGTACCATCTGCTTTATTCCTTCACACATTTTTTTTGTTTTATTTGTTCTTCTTTTCTTCTCTCTTCCCTCTCTCTTTTCTTGTTTGGCTTCCAGTACCTTTTCCTAGTTACAACCTCTGTTCTCCTCCTTTTTGCTACTGGGAGTCTTGATCCCTTATCGCTACCCTTAGGACTCCACCTTAAACCCTACCGGGGCACCCTTTGGGTTTCACATCATCCATTTTTGTTATTGTCTTCACGCTCACCAACATCCACCAGACCTGAGTGCCTTAGGGTTCGACCTATCTTCTTTGGGTAATATTTTTAGTTGCTTCTTAGAGGCGATAGGCCCTTCAGTTGGCGTTATATACGCCCTTGATCAAATGGATCGTTCTTCCAAGTTAACTAAGTCAGTTATAGCCCTTGACAAGAACCTCATCCATGCCGACTCCCCTGACTTGGCTCATCCTTCATCATCGATTAGGTCAGGTCGGTTTCCCATTTGCCATATGCCACTGAGGGTGTTCTTTCCACCTTGTCGAGGTCTCGACTAGATGGTTTTTGCTAGGCTTATCAGATACCCAAGTCGGTTAGCTTGAGGGTCCCAGCCTTCGATGAATGGGCTTATTCTTGTCTTTCGGGGGAGGTTTCCATCTTTAAACAGGCTTTGGAGGCTGGTCTATTGTTCCCAATTCCGTTGTTCATCCGTCAGATTTTCACCCATCTTTGTCTAGCCCCAGGCCAAATCATGCCCAACTCGTGGAGGATCCTGATCGCCTGCATAGTGTTGTGGCTTGCATGCAGTGGTGGCGAGGATCACATCACCATTCCTGAGTTCCTCTATTGCTACAAGGTAGTGGAGTGCATTTTGGGTGGTGGTACTTCATAGCTAGGGTACCTGACCGAGCCTTGATCATGGGTCTTCCAATGCTAAACAAGGGTTGGAAAAACAATTTTTTTTTGCATTAGGAGATCATTTAGAGTTAGTCCCATGGGAGTTTCCTTATGATCGGATCCACACAGTTTCCAAGATACGGGGTGAGCCATGTGCAAGAGGTAATTCTTAGTTGCATTAGCCTTCCTCATTCTTTATTCATTCGGTCAGTCTAATATTCCTAGTTTTTGTAGCATTAACTGAGCACCCCTGTCTGATACTTAACTCGAGAGGCTGGGACGGGCTTTTATGCACCTAGTCTGAGACTTTTCTCTGTTGGTGAATTCTGAGTCTCTTTCCACATATTTGTTCAACCTAGAGATCCCATCATCCTTACTCACGGTGGGTCAAGCACCTGGCTCATCTTCTATCCCCATCGGTCAGGCATCTAGCTTGCCTCCTCTTCCAACTGGTTAGGGATTTTGTTTTCTTAAACGTTCGCTTACATGTGCAAATATGTCGGTCATTCCCTCAAAGTCGTCCTTAAAGAGAGTGTCAGCCAAGTCGACCCTTGGCAGCTTTTAGAAAAAACCATGATTTTCTCAACACCACTCAGTGCAGAAAGATCATTCTAGGCTGACTTCTTTGCTGGCCCTCGCATCGGTCATGCAGCCTCCTGTATCAGTTGTTGAGTTGGAGGCGGCTTAGAATCTATTCCTTCCTTCGACGAGTGTGTCAAGAATCTTCCTTCGTATAATGCGAAGGGCTCGTCTAAGGGAAAGGAATAAGGTACTCCTTTTTTGCTCGCCGAGGAGATCAAGGCTGTCGGTCATCTACGATCGGTCATCTCTAAACATGATCTGAAAAGCCTGTGGCCCAATAGCATTGAAGTTTTGGCCATGAGCAACCCTTTTCAATGTTAAAATTACTTTTTTCTATGAATTGCATCCATTCGTCTCGCCTTACTGAATCTCTTTGCTGCAGGTGTTGACAAAAGTGATCGCCCTTGCTAATCGTCAGCTCACCACCAACAATTACGCTAGGGACCTCAAGCAAAAGCTATTTGAGGTAGAGGCCGAACGAAAAGTTCTAAGGGATAAGTTAGTCGATACTGAGCATAGGCTTAAAGGTGTCGTGGCTGCACTCGAGGAGGCTCGGAACGAGGCCTAGGGAGAAAGGGCTACTGTCACCATTTTACGGACGTCTCTGGAC
Source organism: Platanus orientalis (assembly GCA_025762735.1). Taxonomy (NCBI): domain Eukaryota; kingdom Viridiplantae; phylum Streptophyta; class Magnoliopsida; order Proteales; family Platanaceae; genus Platanus; species Platanus orientalis. Next base: position 13,443 of record JAOXJP010294940.1, on the reverse strand, counting down.
GAGATGAAGTCCCAACAAGAGGCAATGAAGGAAAAGGCTACAAACGAGGTAGTTGTAACTTATCTATAATCTGAGGCCTTCAATGACGAGACGATAGAGTATTTTATTAGTGGTTTCGAGACTCTCCATCGTCAAGCTTTGAGGATATATCCTGGCCTTGACCTTTCTTTGCTGAGGGCCAATGCTGAATCGACGTCATTTGTGCTGGAGCCAAACGAGGAAGCGGTCGCTGACCAAGAGAAAGACGACACGACCTCTTAGTGACTTCTTCATATGTATTTTTGTAATGACCAAGGGACCTTCATATATAGATCCTCTATTTTTTTTTACTATCATGAATTGAAATTTTCTTTCCTTTCTTTGTTGATATGTTAATCACTTGGTGAATTGCTTATCTATTCTTGTGGTGCCCCTCATCATGGCAATCATCGTCCATTGTTGCTAGGCCGAGGGGTCGCTTCAGACTACTCAGGACATTAGTTTTAACCGTTATGGTAGACCGATGTAGTAGACTGAGGGGTTGAGTTACTAGACTTAGTCCATTTTTACAACTCCACTTAGGGCATTCATTGTAAACCATTGTAGTAGACTGAGGGGTCGAGTTACTAGACTGTCCATTTTTATGACTCCACTCGGGGCGTTCATTGTAAACCGTTGTAGTAAACTAAGGGGTCGAGTTACTAGACTTAGTCCAATTTTATGACTTCACTCAGGGTGTTGATTGTAGACCGTTGTAGTAGATCGAGGGGTAGGGTTACTGGACTTGGTCCATTTTTATGACTCCACTTGGGGCGATCATTATAGACCATTGTAGTAGACTAAGGGGTCAAATTACTAAGTTCATTTTTACGACTCCACTCGGGGCGTTCATTGTAAACCATTACAATAGACCGAGGGGTCGAGTTACTAGACTTAGTCCATTTTTACGACTCCACTTGGAGCATTCATTGTAGACCGTTGTAGTAAACCGAGGAGTCGAGTTATTGGACTTAGTTCATTTTTACGACTCCACTTGAGGCGTTCATTGTAGACCATTGTAGTAGATCGAGGGGTTGAATTACTGGACTTAGTCTATTTTTACAACTCCACTCGGGGCATTCATTGTAGACCATTATAGTAGAGTGCTATGACACACTCGACAGTAGACTAATTTTACTATTATGAATAAAAGATTACATGACTATTGGTAATCCCTTTTCAAATGTTCCATGTTCTATGGTCGGGGTAGGGTCTTTTCGTCCATGGATTCTAGGCAATAGGTTCCTTTTCGTGCAATCCAGGTGACTTAGTAAGGACCTTCCCAATTAAGTCCTAGCTTTCTATCTCTTGGAACATGTGTTGCTATGCTCACTTTTCAAAGGATGAGGTCCCCATTCTGGAAGCACCGCGGCTACACTCGGGTCTTGTGATACTTCATCATCCTCTGTTGATAAACTGTCATGCGAATGGCAGCTTCCTCTCTCTTTTCCTCCAATAGGTCAAGGTTCAGGCGTAGCTCTTTCTCTAACCCCTCAGCATGTGATTCTTGAATTCTCAAACTTACCATCCCAACTTCCACTAGCATTACTGCTACACAGCCAAAAGCCATGGCATAGGGGGTCTCTCCCCTGAGACTTCTCGGGGTTATTCTGTATGCCCAGAGGACACTTGGTAGCTCATCAACCCACGGACCCTTCGACGCCTCCAACCTAGTCTTGATGATCTTCAATATAGTTTTGTTAGTGACTTCTTCCTATCCATTGGCTTGAGGATGTGCTGGGGAGGAGAAATGGTTCTTGACCCCTAACTGGGAGCAGAATTCACAGAAATGTCAATTGTCAAACTGCTTTTCGTTGTCAGTAATGATGACTTGTGCTCGATTATTTTTGTCAGCGCCTTGGCCTCAACCCATTTCGTGAAATAATCGACCGCCACATCAAGGAACTTTCACTACCTCGTCGCCAGGGGTAGTGGTCCTATGATGTCAATTCCCCATTGGACAAAGGGCCACGATCCGATAATGGGTGAGAGCTCCTTAGCTAGTTGCCTAGGAATGATGGAAAACCTTTGGCAATTATTGCACTTCCTCACATGGCTTGCCAAGTCGGCTTGCATTGCCCGCCAATAGTATCTAGCTCTAATTAATTTGTTAACGAGAGACCAACTGCCTAAATGGTTTCCACAAATTCCCTCGTAGACCTCTCTTATGACATAGTCTGCCTCGGCTAGTGATAGGCACCTTAAGTAAGGTAAGTTGAAACTTCGCTTATAAAGGAGTTCTCCAATTTAAGTGTAGCGACTGGGATGCAGCTTCAATTTTTGGGCCTCTCCTCGGTTTGATGGCAAAGCTCTTATTTTCAAAAACTCTATAATTGGCATCCTTGAGCCATCCGTTGGCACATTCATACACATACAAAGCTTCGGTTCATCTTCCGTGCTGAGTTGATTGGGCTTCTTGCTGGCAATCAGTTGTCCATGACGTATCTGTCATCAGAGGCCAACTGTCCCAACCGGTCGGCGTGCTCATTCTAACATCTTGGAATATGCTCAATCTCAACAGCCTTGAAGTGGAACATGAGCTCCTTGACTGTGGCCGGGTATTTCTTCATTATCTCCCCTTGGCTTTATACTCTCCGGTTACCTGTCCTTCAACGAGCTTGGAGTCAGTGTAAACGGACAAGTGTGCATCCATCGCCTTAATCGCCAAGCTTAGTCCGGCTATCAAGGCCTCATACTAAGCTTCATTGTTTGTTGCTTTGAACCTCAATTAGATTGCATGCTTGATTACTATTCCCTCGGGGGTAGTCAACAGGAAACCCGCACCACTAGATGAAGCAATGGATGATTCGTACATGTGAAGGGACCATTCTGACTCGGGGGGAAACTTTTCACACATCTCTGGTGTTAATTCAGGTAGGAAATCCACCAGGACCTGCCCTTTTATGGCGGTCCTCGGTCTATAACAAATGTCGAATTCATCCAACTTCACGGCCCATTTCACTAACTTGCCTGAGATCTCTGGTTTCTGTGATACAGCCCTTAATGGCTGATTCGTTAATACCGTGATCTGATGGGATTGGAAGTAGGGCCTAAGCTTTCTTGCTATCGTTATCAAGGTGAATGGCAATTTTTTTAGAGACGGATGCTTCAATTCTACTCCATGGAGGGCTCGACTGGTATAGTAGACAGGGATCTGACCATGCTTGTCTCTTACTAGGACAGAGCTCATAGCTACCTCGGACACTGCCAGATATAGATATAAGTCTTATCCTGGGGTTGTTCACCTAAGAGTTGGTAAGCTCACCAAATGCCCTTCAAGATCTTGAAATGACCCCTCAGCTTCCTCCATCCACTTGAACCCTTTCTTTAAAAGGTAAAAGAAAGAAAAGCATCGATCTGTCAACCTCAAAATGAATCAGCTGAGGGCAGTCACCCTTCTTGGTAGTTGTTGGACGTCTTTCACAGTTTGTGGTGACTTCATATTCATAATCGCGTTGACATTCTCTGGGTTGGCTTCTATCCCCCTGTGGGAGACCATAAACCCCAAGAACTTGTCAGCCAACACCCTAAAGGCACACTTAGTTGGGTTCAGTTTCATTTAGAATCCCCTTAGGGTTTGAAGGGTTTCTTCCAGGTCATCCACATGCCTCTTAGCTTCTATGCTTTTCACAAGCATATCATCCACGTACATTTCTACATTTCTCCCAATCTAGGTCTTGAACATTCTATTCACCAACCTTTGATAAGTGGCTCCCGCATTCTTTAACCCGAATGGCATGACTTCATAACAATAGATCCCTCAGTCGGTTATGAAGGACATTTTCTCAAGATCCCCTTTCTCCATTTGTATCTGGTTGTACCCTAAGAATGCGTCCATGAAGCTGAGTAGGGTGTGGCCCACAATAGAATCAACTAGTGCATCTATTCTTGGTAGGGGGAAGCTGTCTTTGGGACATGCTTTGTTGAGGTCAGTGAAATCTATGCACATCCTCCACTTTCCGTTGCTCTTCTTTACAAACACCACATTAGCCATCGAATTGGGATAGGCGACTTCCCGTATGAACCCTACTTTCCATAACTTCTCCACTTCCTCTGCTATGGCTTGGTTTCAGTCGGCCGTAAAAGTTCTTTTTTTTTTTTGTCTGACTGGTTTCACATTTGGGTCGACACTCAGCCTATGCGTGATTACTCTTGGGTCAATCCTGAACATGTATGCATGTGTCTAAGCAAAGGCATCCCTATAGGTCATCAGGAGTTTTTGTAAACAGAGTTTGATTTCTTCTAGAAGAATCCTCCCTACATGTACCACCCACTCGGGATGGTTGGTGTCTACACCTAGCTCCTTTAAATCCTTTGCTGGCCTGGTCCTCCTTAACTAGTCATCGTCTATGTCCTCCATGTCTTCAATAACGAGGGCCTCCCTAGACTCTTTTCCTTTTAGAGATGTCATATAGTATTCATGTGCCATTGTCTGATGGCCTCTTACTTCTCCAACTCCCTCCTCGATCAGAAAGCGCATCAACAAGTGATAAGTCGAGGTGATAGCCTTCATTTTGTTAAGTGTCGACCTCCCTATGATCGCGTTATAAGCTGAGGAGCGATCCACAATCAAGAAGTTGATTGCTTTGGTTACTTGATGGGGGCGAGTTCTAGTTGTCACAGGTAGTGTAATGGTCCCCATTAGATATAGCTTATCTCCCATAAAGCAGACCAATGGTGCTATAGTCGGTCATATTTTCTCCTTTTCGATTCACATTTGCTTGAAAGCAGATAAGTACAGGATATTGGCTGAGCTGCCATTATCTATCAATATTTTCTAGGTTCGGTGGTTGGCTATGACCAAAGCGACCACCAAGGAATCATCATGGGGGTGTTTCACCCCTCTAGCATCTTCTTCGTTGAACGTGATGCTTTCCTACCAAATCGGGGGGGATTTTCTTGACCGTTTGGTGGAATATACTTCCCCATGTAAAGCTTTTATTGCATGAGTATATGCCCTCCTAGCCGATGATGATTTGCCACCTCCCACCGAGCCACCTGCGATGACCTTTATCTCACGTAATGGCTCGGGTCCAGTATTCCTTTGGCTTGGAGATTTCTTAGCTCTTTTCGATGGTGTTTGTGGATGACCTGCTACAAAGTGTCTTAATCTTCCCTATCGAACGAGTGCTTTTACCTGGTCTCTTAGGTTGATGCAGTCCTCTGTATTGTGGCCATGGTCACGGTGGAACCGGCAATACTTCTTCTAGGATCTCTTCTCTGGGAGGGTTATGAGCTTCTCAGGCCACTTTAAAGAAGGGTCATATCGTACATACATAAACACCTGCTCTAACAAGAAATTGAGTGGGGTATAAGCCTGTGACCTATGAGGTAGCGGGCGTTCTTCTCTAGGTTGCATCGCCCCCTCGGGATTATCTCTCATCCTTCCTTCAGCTTCAACCACTTTTGATCGCTCATCTCTTTTTCTCTTTGACTACTCACAGAACTCGTTCCCTTGATCCCATCAAGCTGCCATCGCATCTTCGACGTTCATGTGCTTTTAGGCCCTTAGCATCAGCTCAGCCATACTACTCGGAGGGGACTTTGAAAAAGAGAATAGGAATTTAGTGGGCAATAGCCCACCAATGAAGGTAGTGAGCACAACCTTCTCATCAGCATCATATGTCTACATTACCTCCTGGTTGAAATGAGAGACATAATCCCTTAGCAATTCCCCTCTTGCCTGTTTGACATTAAGCAGATAGGTGGCCGGCCGACGATAACGCCTCCCTCCTATAAAATGGCTGGCGAATGACTGGCTCAATTCAAAGAATGAATTGATGCTGTTGGGTTAAAGGCTATTGAACCATTTTTGTGCCAAACTTTTCATGGTTACTAGGAAGGCCCTGCACATGACCCCATTTGAGTAATCATGCAGCAGCATCAATGTTTTGTAAGTCTCTAAGTGATCAAATGGATCCTTGCTTCCATCGATTGGTTCTATCGGGGGAATACCGAAATTCCTAGGGAGAGGATGTGACATGATCATCATGGAGAAGGGGTGATCTGTCCTCTGTACCAATGCTTCCACCTTAGATGGAACCTTGCCTTAGATAGCTTCCATTATTGTGTTCAGTTGATCTTGCATCTTCCGAATATGACTATCTTGTTCGGCTGTAGTTCTCATGCCTGCGGCACTGGTAGGCTGTGACATTGAAGCTCTTAGGCATTGGTTGTGTCTTCCCTCTCCCTTCTAAGTTCTTCCACTCCTGGTCTAGGATACGTACCATCTTATGTCCCTTCATCATTGGAGCACAGACGTTCCATCTTCTCCATAAGCCTATGATTCAGCTCCTAATTTTGCTATGTCATTCTTTCCATACTATGGTGAAGATCTTACAGCTTTTGCTCCAGGCTTGCGATTCAGGCTGCCTCGACCTCTCCTCTTCCTGGATCGTTCATGGATGATGCGTTTCGATGTGCTTCCATTCTTCCAGATCGAGTTTTTACCATAACACCTTTATCTTGCCAGAAACTTCCTTCTCATTCCCACAGATGGCGCCAACTGATAATTCCCAGAAGAGGATCACTCAGATGGTCCAATGATGTCCCTCGATCTAGAATTTGGATGGTACCTACACACTAGCAGGAAGATGATGTTGGTGTGGTGCCAGCCAACACCTCTCCGACACCCAAGTTAGAGTCCAAGAAAAATTGAAAGAAGAATTCCCTTCTCTCCCAAGGGATTGATTGTACTTACCTTTCTTCTGGGGTTCCTTTCCCTTCTTATCTCGTTTCCTTCCCTATTCCTCGAATATTCTTCGAGTTGGTTACAGGAAAGTGGGGGAGTGGTCCACATTCAAGTGTTGGGTTGGTAGTTGTTCTGTCATGTTCTGTATCCCATAACCGCTTTTGTCTTACTTACGGTCCACTTGGGTATCGTCGTGCATCAATCACCTCAAAAGCAGTGGGCGGTCATCCCTTTATCGTTTTTTACAATAAAAGGCAATAGGGGTTGGTCGGCACTCTACACTTCTAACGAGTTAGATGACAGATTTCCTCTAACGGGTTGGTCGGTAGTGTTGATCTCTGACGGGTTGGTTAGTAATTTCCTTGTCTGTTAGGCTGATCGGTAGTCATCCTCTCTGATGGTCGGTTGGTAGCCGAACTTTCTAGTGGGTCGATCTGTAGCCATGCCTTTTGTTGGGCCGATCGGTAATCTTTTTATTTGTTGGGTTGCTAAACAAACTAGATGGATTGGGGGGGTTCGCTCGGTTAATCGGCTCAGCCATCTTGGGTCCATATACTCCATCATTTATCAAGATTACTTAGTCCACCTATATTTCTCCCGTTATTAATTCATAACAACAAATTAAGGGATAAAGGAATATGATGAAGAAAAACGTCATAAGAGATATAGAATTGAAGGAAGTCCTTAGAGTATCTCAAGTAATTCAAAGAACTTGAGAAGGACAAGAGGAACTATTTTCAAAATGTTGAAAATAGAAAACCTTCAAAAGAAGAAGGATTTAACCCAATAAACCAAAACATAAAAATGAATGTCAATGCCTAAAAATGTTTGTGTAAATGATTGCCCATATTCCCAAGACCAGTGCTTTAAGCCCTTATCATGTAGGTGTCTCCAAGATTTAAAAACATAAACAAATCTATTAAAGGAAACAAAGGAAGAGGTCTAAGAAAAACAAGGGACCAAGAAGCTCAAAATGAGCAAAGGGGATACAGGGCACCTCAGTCGACTGCGAGCATACCTAGTGGTCGACCGCGTGGTACCTCGGGCAATTGGCTTGAGAAAAGCCCAAAAATGAGTTTCTGGTTTTTTGGCCTCGGTCGACCGTGAGAGGTCTCGGGCGACCCACAAGAGGGTAACACAGTCGACTATGACTCGTGGCGGTCGACCGAGGTATGCTACAAAGGGTATATTTTTTCCATTTTGCATTTTTTTCACCTAAAAGAGTGAGAGATCTCACTTCTATCAAGCCCAATGATTTAGAAGGCTTCAAGACACTCACAATACACCTCTTAAGAATAGTTTAAGAAATTATTAAGTTTCTCTTCTTCCCAAATCAAAACTTCTCAAGGGAGAGTTTCTTGAACTAAAAAGAAAATTTTAAGAAAATATGGGTTAGAAAGAATGAGCTAAAATGCTTAGTCATTCGGTTCTATGAGCTAAGAGCACATCAAGGTGGTACTTTAATAATGGGTGCTCTAGAAACATGACTGGAGATAGGTCATTATTTGTCAATCTTAAGAAAACTCAAGGTAGGAGTGTTACATTAGGTAATAGAAACATTATCAAGATCATTAGCTAGGGAACCATAGAAGTCTTCAGTATCCCCACTCACACACCCAATGTCTTAATTGTGCAATAAAGCATAATCTAAATATCCTAAGCCAAATCTATGATAAAGGCTATGTGTATACTTTGTGAAGGACTGGTGTGAGATTAAAGGCAAGGGAAGTGATGAAATTCTTGTCAAAGGGTTAAAAACAAGCAATAGTTGTTATGTCATAGAACCTAACAAGCATGAGTTGGATGTTTGTCTTATGTCTCGAAAGGATGAGACTAATCTTTGGCATCAAAGGTTAGGTCACATCAATTTTAGAGACCTATCTAGGCTAAATAAAAAATGAATAGTTAAAGATTTTCCTAGATTGACCCAAGTTGACAATCATATGTACACAGATTGTCAAAAAGGGAAAATTTACTTAGTATGATCCCCCACAAGAAGACAATTAGAAAATCTAATTAGCCATATATGTTATACATTCAAGATTGGGCCAAAGAAGGTGAAAGAATACCCTAGATGACTTAAGCTGGATTGAAGCCTCATAAGAGGATTAGTATAATCCTAAAAGAAATGATCAAAAGGCAAGACCATGTAGAACCACAATAGGCAAATGATAATTTCTTAAGCATGTGGTCTATAAAAATAGTGTGTGAGTTTGTCATGATCTTTTACGCTTACTTAATTATATTTAGATCATGTTGGGATTGCACTTGTATTGTCATATCTATACACATGTATATGTTTTCAAGTCACTATAGCATACATGAGCATATATGCATAGTTTGACACATCTATTGACTGCACTTAGTGATCTTTAGCATACTTCATGTCATGTAGGTCACTAGTGGCATATTGGACTTGTTTAGCACATCTTTATATGTCACTCATGCTCTGATGACCTGTCATGTATATGCATACCCTTTAGCAAATGTCACTAGCTATTATACATGGACACTTGAACTTAATCTGCATATCTATATTGGTCAAAGCTTTTGGATCCCTAGTTGACTTATGGATCGTACCACACTTTGGACCTATATTACTCAGTTGGTCCATCTCCTCTTCCATTTCCTTTGCCAATTCATGACACAAAGGGGGAGAAAATGTAGGGAGAGAGGAATATTATAATGCACCATAAGTGTGGGATATCACTTAGGGGGAGTGATATCATTTAGAGTGAGAAATATCATTTTGGGGGAGTACATGTTAAACATATCTCTCATTATACATGTATTAGTATTTAGCACATTTTGGCATAATGATATAATCTCAATAGTTACATCTCAAAGGGGGAGAGTTGCATCATATGGTAAAATCATTGTGCTTGAGCTAGTAAGTAAAATTTCTTTTTATAGGACCCATACTTGTGCCTATAGTTAAATCTATTTTTGCTTAATTCATGCATCAAGTTATATTTTTTTGAATTAATGCACCTTTTAGAGAAAGGTATGTTGGTCTTGATGTGTTGCAGGGAAGACACCACATCTTGCGGGAGGACCCATCCTTTGTCAACTCTAGTCCAAAGGGGGAGAGAAATTGACAAAAAGGGAATCTTGGGGTAGATACATGTACTTGGATTTATTTGTAAATTTTATTGTTGTGACATAGAATTGACAAAGGGGGAGATTGTTAGGTGTATGTATTATCAATGTCCATGCAAAAAACAAAGTGTGTACATGTAGTGGTCATGTGTATAAGACTTCATGATGTAAAATGTATACTTATGTAAGTCCAAGTGTTAGAGTCCAGGAAAGCACCACGAGGATGGACTCAAAGCCGGAATGACCATGCTAAAAGAGACTCAAGCATCATGGATGAATCCCAAGTCTCACATGCAAACTAGCTCAAGGAAGCCAACACATCACTTTCCAAGCGTAGAAAGGTAAATTAGGTATATGAGATCAAATGGTACGTGTGTGTGTGCTCACAAAACCCCAGGACCATGGTTGACCCTAGGAATCATATAGAAGACTTAATTAGGGTCCAATTGAAATGCATAAAGAGCCCAAAGCTTAAAAGAATGAAAATGGCTCTTTGGGGAAGAAATGCCTATGCTGACTACTGTTGTCTAAATCAGTAAATTTTAAGGCAACTTCCAAGCACTCCCTAGATAACCTCAGTAAGAATTAGACTACAATATATATATTTATGTAAATATCTAAAAGTCTATTTTCCAACAAAAAAAAATGACGAAAGATTACGAGTTTTCTAGAGAAAGTTATTACCATTTTACTGAGAGGTGTTTGTGTTGAAAACCTAAGAGCACGGTCGCCCGTGAACAGTGGCGGTCGACCGCCGAGGGGTATCGGGGTCGACTGGGGTTTTTGGCAGTCGACCATGGTACCAAAAGTTATAATTCTAAATGTTATTTTTTTGGTCATAAGCACATCTGTTCACTTATTTCAGGTAAAGAAGCATGGGACTTACTATAAGTAACCCCTGAAGGAATTAGTGTGGTAAAAAAGTCAAAACTTTAGATGCTTACCACTAAGTTGGAAGAACTTAGAATGGAAGAAGATGAACAGTTTATTGACTTCTATACTAAGCTTTAAGACCTAGTGAACTCGAAAGTAGGACTTGGAGATCCACTGAAACCCAATGTGATTGTAAGGAAAATCCTTAGATCACTTCTAAAAATGTTTTGACCCAAAGTAACTGCTATAGAGGAAAAAAAAGATATAGATACCTTAATAGTGGAAGAACTTGTAGGGTCACTCCAAACTTTCTAAATGACATTCAAGACAAAAGTCAAAAAAAGGGAGTTGCTCTTAAGGTATAAGAGATGTCAAGCCCAAAAAAAAATTCCAATGATGAAATGGCTTTTATCACAAAAGGGTTTAGGAAATTTTTTTAAGAATACAAAAAATTGTAGAAGAACATTCCCTCTAGAAATTCAAAGGATTCATTAAAGAGAAAAGAAATCTCCAAGGATGATGTCCTTTGCTATGAATGAAAAGGACGAGGTCACTTTGCTTCCGATTATGCCAATAAGAAATCAAAATCTAAGGGTAAACACAAGAAGGAAATGGCCTCCACTTGGGATGATATCACCAATGATTCAGATGATAAAGAATCATCTATCACTGATGAAGATTCATCAAGAGGTGCTGCTGCTATGGACATCGGCTCAACCACTTCTAGTGTCGGGACTTTTTCTGTTCGCTGTGGGCACCAAGGCAAGGTACCCACTTTTGGTGTCTTTTTGTAGGGTTCGGGTGCCAAATCCCTTTGTTGTGCAAGGGGATTGGTGCTTTTATGTAGAGTTGCCACCAACTCGGGGTTAATCGACTGAGTTGGACATCAGTTTTCTTCTTCAGAGAAGAAAAGAAATCTAGACTAAAAAATCTAGAGTTTAACTTGTAGTACTGGTCTAAGTTCTTGAAATTTAGGGTAAGTTGTTTGGTTGCACTTGGAGAAGGTGTTAGGCACCCCAAATACCCGCCTTTTTAGGGCAGCTTCTCCCATTCATATGATTTTTGATTCTATGTGTATGTTCATTCTTTATTAAGTGTAAATTGTAATGTCTAAACTTCATTTAGTTTGAATTAAAGGTTAGCTAAATTTTTCTCAGGGCTAATGCCTATTTTGCTCTCAACGCCTATTTTTCTAATGCCTAAATTTAATTCAGGGTGAAAAACAGGTGTTGGCTTATGAACAGTCCATAAACTGTTCTTAATTTTGTCCTATTATAAATGCAGAAGACCCCTCATGTGTTAGGTATTTAGAGGGATAGTGGACCCCTCTAAATGGCTTGTTGGTTGACCTCTTAGGGTTAGATGTTAACTCTAGAGGAAAAGAGGAAGAAAGTAATTTTTTTGGTTTACAGGCCTAACGCTTATTTTTTATCTCAACACCTATTTTTCCAATGCCTGAATTTAATTCAGGGTGAAAAATAGGCATTGGGAAATCTGGTAAGATTAACTTCTTTATGCAATCTTTTAAGGTGGTTTAGGGGGTCCCAACACTATGGGACCAGTGGTTTGGGGAAGGGATGATCATTTAGGGTTACACTGTGTAACCCTAGAGGTCCTAGGTATAGGCCACGTGGAGATATAATCTCCCAAAGTAGGCGATACAGTCATCTATCACAGGCCTAATGCCTATTTTTTTGGTATAATGCCTGTTTGTTCAATGTCTGAATTTAATTCAGGGAAAATAGGCATTGTGTATTGAACTAGCAACCAATTTGGGTTTTTTAGGCCACCACAGTGAGGCTTAGAGGGGTGGGGTCTCTCCTGCTTCTTGACATTAGCCCTAGGGTTGACTTACACTTAGGTAATTTTTGAAAAAGATGACTGTTAAGACCCAGGCTTAACACCTCAAATTCATCCCAACGCTTGAATTTTCATCCGTGTTAGGATAGAAATAAGGGCCCACAGAGATGCGTATGCACAGGAATGACTCTCAGAGGTTATGTATGCTATGGGATAAGACTAAGGAAAAATCAAGGCTCCTTGGGGTGGGTCCTAGACCTCGACACCTATTTTTTCCTTTAACGTCTGTTTGTTCAATGTCTATTTTTTAATTCATTAAAAAACATGCGTTAGTTACTAAGAGAAAATCCAATAACTATATTTCTTGATTTTGGAGCCCATAGGTTTTTTGAAAAATCATGAAATTAAGCATGCTAGTAGGAGAGATATAAAGGAACATCATATAAAAAATTGGGCTCAAGATCATTCACAGAAAATTCAAAGTAAAATAAATAAATATTCCCTAAAACTAAGTCTCAAAAAACCCATTTTTTGGGGTCTATTTAGGGGGCCATCTCGAGGCCTTTAACAACTCTTAAAATCATTAAATTAAATACACAACATCCTACATATGTCTAGTTTAACATAATAAAAATTGGGCTCAAGCCGCCCTCTACAAAATTCATATGAAAATCATCAATAAAATTGGTCAAAAATAAGATCAAGTAGAGGCTGTTGAGCCTCATAGCCTCTACTATGTACCCAAGTTAGAGTAGTGCTTTAGCATGAAATGGATAGCATAACAGTAATCAAATTAACATACTTTGAATAAGGATGATGAATTTGAGCTAGGTTTAGGCTTACCTTGCCTAGGGTTTGGGTGATTTTTCACTTTTTCTTTTTCTTCTTCCTTTTTTTCCACCTGGGGTTTAGGGTTTTGAGTTGCCAACCCTATTGTGTATGAATTTGGGGCTATTTATAGC
>JAOXJP010294930.1:0-18596 GCA_025762735.1 Platanus orientalis | reverse complement strand
GTCTTAAGGAAAGTGTGATTGGTGATTCAGGTGTTGTTACTACTTCATTTTGTTAAATCTCTACAACTAAATCTCAATTCTAATAATCTCAAGACAATATTTTAGTTGACAAGATCAATAACAATGACACAAACTTCAATAGCTCAATCATCTATTAATGCTCTCAAATCCAATATGATGAAACTGGAAATGTTTGATAAATCGAACTTCAGGTGCTGGCAGCAAAAGATTCATCTTCTTCTCACTTCTTTGGGTACTGTATATGTGCTCACAACTCCGAAACCATTGGAACAAGAGGAAGAAATGCTTATACAAACTAGACAAAAAAGGAAGTGAGAACTAGACAACTATCTCTGCAAATGACATATCCTTGATGCATTGTCAGATGTCATGTTCAATGTTTATAAAGTAATGAAATATGCTAAAAATATATGAGAGGCACTACAAGTCAAACACAAGTTTCAAGATACTAGAAGAAAGAAATTCCTAGTAAATAAATTTTTAGAATTTAATATGATTGATAACAAGTATGTTTTTGATTAATTTCATGAATTGGAACACATTGTGGGACAACTTAAAAAAGGAGAGAAGTAATATGGATGAATTGATTATAGTTGGTTAAATCATTGACAAACTTTCTCAATCATGGTGGGATCATAAGAAGAGTCTCAAACATAAGAATGAAATGTCTCTAGAAGAACCTACACAAAATCTTCAAATAGAAGAGAAACTTCAGTTATGAGAAAATAATGAAGATCAACTCAAGTTTTTGGCAAAGACAAATGTGATTGAAGAAATGTCACAACAATCTGCATTCAAGAATAAAACCACAACAAATTAGAATTCAAGAAGAAAAACAAAATGACTTGCTTCTATTGTAACAAGGTTGGACACTTCAAAAAGAATTACAAATTGTACTTGAAATAAAAATGAAAACAACAAGGAAAAAGCTTTTCGGACTACAAGAAAAGTATGTATCAAGTACATGTCACTAAAAAAAATCCTAAAATCGTGGTTACTTTGAAAGTAAACATGATTGGACATGGTAGTGAATGGTGGCTCGATTCTAGAGCAACAAAAAATAATACATTTGATAAGAACATGTTGACGTCCTTTCAAGGTGATGATGATGAAAACATTTTTTATGTAGGGAATTCATCAACCGCTAAGGTGTTAGACATGGAAAGGTAGACCTTAGTCTAACATTGAAAAAAATTCCCACCTTAAACAATGTCTTGTATGTACCTGAGATTTGAAGAAATTTAGTTTCAACCACTTTGCTTGTCAAAAATGGTTTTAAAATAATTTTCGAGTCGAATAAGTTTATTTTGTTGAAAAATGGGATGTATGTGGGCATATGATATGTTTCAGGTAGAATGTTCAAGTTTAATATTATTAATAAAAGTGATTTTTTGGTTTATATTGTTGATTCTATTAATTTATGTCATGCTAGATTAGGACATGCTAATTTTAAGTCTATAGAAAATATGATAAAAGTATGTTTACTTTCTAAAAGTCAAAATGAAAAATTAAAAAAATGTGATATATGCATAGAATCAAAGATTACTAGAAAACCATTTCACAAAGTAGAAATAAATAAAGAATTGTTAGGATTAGTACAATCCGGCATATGTGAAATAAATGGTTTAATTACTAGAAATAATTTTTTTATTACTTTTATAGATGATTTATCTAGATATGCTTCTGTTTATTTAATTAAAACAAAAGATGAAATATTGAGTAAATTTGAAATTTACAAAACTGAAGTTGAAAAATAATAAATAAAAATTAAAATACTTAGATTGGATAGAGGTAATGAATATACCTTAAATGAATTTACAAATTATTATAAAAAATAATGTATAATACATCAAATTACAACCCCATATACACCTCAATAAATTGGGATAACAGAAAGAAAAAACTGAACATTAGTAAAAATTGTAAATGCTATGATAATAAATCAAGAATTACCTAATAGTTATTGGGGAGAAGTTTTATTAACATCTTGCTATATTTTAAATAGAATTTCACATAAAGATACTAAAGTTAGACCCTATGAACCTTTGAAAAAACATAAACCAAATTTAGATTATCTTAAAATGTAAGGGTGTAGAGCTTTAGTGAAATTACCGAATCCTAAGATACAAAAGTTAGGAGATAAAACTATAGAAAATGTATTTATAGGATATGCTAAAAATAATAAAATATATTATTATTTTTACTATAAAAGATATAAATATTATTGCTAAACATTCTATCATAGAATCAAGAGATGCGATATTCTTTAAAAATATATTTCCTTACAAGGAAACAAATGTGTCTAATACATTTAAAGATTTTAAAAGAAAAGAAACAGTATAAGTAGAAAATGTAGAACCTAGAATAAATAAAAGAAAAAGAGAAATCTCTTGTAATTTTGTAAAAAACTTTAATCTATATTTGATAGAAGGTGATGGAAATGAAATCACAAACTCAATAATGTTACTAGATATAGATGAAGATCTTAAAACTTTTAAAGATGTTTTATTTTAGAAAGAAGTAATTAACGATGAGATGGATTCCATCATGTTTAATCAAACATAAAAATTAGTGGATCTACCTTTAGGATGTCAACCAATAGGTTATAAATAAGTATTTAAAAGAAAATTAAGAGTACATTGATCAATTGAAAAGTTTAAAGCTAAGTTAGTTGCTAAATGTTTTAAACAAAATAAATGAATTGATTATTTTGATACATATGTTCCTGTAATTATAATAACAATAATTAGAACTTTAGTTGTGTTAGTTGCTATTTATGATTTAGTTGTACATCAAATGGATATTAAAACCATATTTTTAAGTGGAGACTTAAATAAAGAAATTTACATGGAACAATCCGACGGTTTTGTTATGACAAACCAAGAACAGAAAGTATGTAAATTGATTAAGTCATTTTATGCCTTAAAAAAGCACCAAAGCAATGACACGAAAAATTTAATGAAGTAATACAGTCCTATAGATTGAAAGTAAATGAAGCAAATAAATGTATTTACTCAAAATTTACTGATAACAGAACTGTGATCATCTGTTTATATGATGATGATATGTTAATCTTTGGAACTAATCTAGATATAGTCTTAGATACTAAAAGATATTTATCATCATGTTTTGTTATGAAGGATATGGGTAATAAAAATGTTATTTTGGCTATCAAACTATTAAATAATAGTAATGATATAGTACTTACACAATCTCATTACATTAAATATATTTTTAGAAAGTTTAATCATTTTAATTATAGACTTGTATTTACTCCATTTGATCCATGTGTAAAACTAACAAAGAATAAATGAAAATACATAGATCCATTAAAATATGCTAGAATAATTGGTAGCTTTATGTATACTATTCATTGTACAAAACCAGATATAACTTATGTTGTTGTGTTAAGTATATATACTCATAACCCTGGATATTGTCAATGGAAAACTGTAGATAGAGTATTTAAAATATCTAAAGAAAATAACAAATTATGGGTTATGTTATAAAAAACAACATGATGTATTGGAATGATACACAAATGCTAGTTGGATATTTAGTTCAGATTATTCAACTAGTGGGTGGATATTCATTTTAGGTGGCACCACGTTATTTTGGAGATCCAAGAAATAAATTTGCATAGCTCATTCCACGATGGACACAGAGTTTATTGCATTAATGGTTGTCGACAAAGAGACATAATCAATAAGGAACTTACTTTCTAAAATATCATTATGGCCTAAACCAATGCTTTTTATTTCTTTGAATTATGATAGTGAAGACACATTGCTAAGAGCATACAATGATACGTATAATAGAAAGTCTAGACATATTAGTCTAAGACACTCATATATGAGACAACTTCTAAAAGATGGAGTAATCACTTTGAAATTTATTAGATCGAAAGAGAATCTAGCTAACCCTTTTATCAAGGGCCTTGTAAAGAATATGATCTGGAAGTCGTTCAGGGGGACGTGATTAAAGCCTATAAATTAAGTTGACTATGGTGGGAACCTAACCTGTAATCATGTTTAACGAGAAAAACAAGTTATAAAATTCAATGGTATGCATTAAAACAGAGAAATAATAATATATATAATCCATCCACAGTCAATGCATGTCTACATGCATAAAGGAGGATGAATTTTAAGTACTCTTAATGGATCTATATTTGTATAGAGAAGTATAATACAACTAAATACACTTTACGTAGACTCACCTGTGTAAGTGTAGAAGTGAGATCACTTCCTATGAGACTTAATGTTTGGTTTACTAGAACACTTACTAAATAGGATAAAAGCACAAGGCCGTAAATGTGCTAACTATGCTTAAACACTAGTAATGTAAATTATGTGTTTGACATATCCGGTTTAGTTGAAATAGAGTTTTTAATTCAAAACTATGGTTATTAAGCACTTTGACAAATTTTGATGTATTTAGAGTAAATGAATGTTTAAGTCTTTGTACATTTTCACTTATGCATAGTTTACCACCTATTTATAATTGTATACATGTTTTTTTTTTTTTTTTTGTCATATCAATTTTTTCTAAACTTTCAAAATGGTGGAGGATTGTTGGAAGTTTGAAAACTAAAGGGACCGATTGGGCACATGCTTGATCAATTGAGAGGGCAAGACCCGATTGATTGGAGCAACAAGGCCCGATCGAGTGGACATATGCCAATCTATTGGAAAGCCTAGGTCCCATTGATCGGCACATGTATGATCGATTGGGATGCTCTCCTCGGGCAAAAAATAGTAATGTAACATTCCTTTTTTGGGTCTGTTCGTTCATGGGAAATGTGCAGATGCGTCCAAGGCGACTGTAAAAATTCACATGACTATTCAAAATGAAAGGGTGTCTAGAATGACTACAGACACGTTTCAAGGTGTCTCTACAATTTCCTTAAAAGAAAGACAATCCCCAACGGAAACTTCACTTGAAATTTATCCATCTCTCTCATCTCTTTTTCAAACCTCTGTGCCTTGTGAAACCCATTGATTTCTTTGTATACAGTTCTAGAAATTTATCCATTGGTATTTAAGGGTTGATCTCAAGGTGTTGTAAACTGCTGATCAACAGCACAACTTCAATTGAGTCCGTTTTATCCTAGAGACAAGTTTACTGACTTGTTACAGTCTCTGTTTCTTTTAAGAATGAAGTAAAAGGCGAATATTGTCTTAAGGGAAGTGTGATCCATGACTCGGCATTGCTATTAATTCATGTTGTCAAATCCTTGCAACTAAATCTCAATTCCAACAAAAAACACAATGGCCAAATTCATATCAAGTTGTGATCCAATATGTCCTATCTTTGGTCATGAGAGGGAAACTATTGGTCATTAATTTTTTCAATGTGAGATTGCTAAGGTGGTCTGGTATGGATTGTCTCTTGATTTCAGACTACGGGATTGTCATTGAACATTTTAAGATTGGATGAAGAATTTGCTGTTATTTCCTCTTTGTTATAGGATTTTCTTCCAATGAGCTATTTCTCTATGGTGCATTTGGAAGGCCTACAACAAACTGGTGTTTGAGCTGAAACTAGTGTCTGGAAAATCCATTATATCAAATGCCAATCAGCTGATAAAGGACAGCCCAGATGAAGAAGCAATACTCTCAACAATCAGAATCTTCAAGAGCTTCAAAACCATGCCCCCCTACTTATCGGATACCACTGCTAGTTAGTGTCTGAAAATTAATGTTGATGGTGCAGTTGGTAATTAGTGTGCGACAGCAGCAATTGTTAGCAATAATTCAGGCTCATTCATACAAGGGGAGACACAACATTTCCAAGTATGCAGTCCGGATGAGGCCGAAGCATATGCTTTTCATCTTGTGCTCAGGCTGGAGCATGGACTCCTAATTCTCCATGTTCAAATATAGATAGTAACTTGATTGTGAAAATCCTCAATGATCAAGATGCTCATGTTCCTTGGCAGATTAGAAACATCATCTCAGATTTGTCGCAGAGCAATTCCCTTATATGGCCATTTCATATGCTCCACAACATTGCAATAAAGCCGCCCACACCATGGCAGCTCTAATCTGTAATGGAGCATAGTTTTCTAAAATAGAATGTACACTTCTACGTTAACAAATATCTCCCATTCTTGTAATGAATAGCAAAGAAACCAGAAAATATATAGACTCAAGTGACTGGAACTTATCACTGGGATTGATATTTAAGGCCACAGTTTGAAAAGATGGTGATAGATACAGGGAATAAGAACTGTTAAATGGATTTATGAGAAATGATGCCTTGGAATTTGGAGTAGAAAACTGAATAGTTTTTGGATTAATGGTTAGGGATGGCAACAGGTCGGATTCAATATTAGTTTTGATAACCCGAACAGAATTTTGATTGTACATAACCCAAATCCCAACAGGCCCCACCTGGAGTGGTGGAGCATGAGATGAAGGAAAAATTCTTACTAAAAAACAAAGGAAATAGAAGAGAGAAACTAATAAAGATGATTTCTCACAACCCAAAACTCAACCCAGAGAAGCAACCTGGGCCTTCATATGAGCATGGTTTTTCTACGCTGATTCATAAAGGGCCTGTTTGGCAGCCACATGGAATGTAATACTTTCATATCAAATTTCTAAGGCATTTGTAGCCATAATGTGATGGTTCAAAATGAACTCGTTCAGAGGTGGCTGCCAAACGCGGCCTTATAGATCTATAAAGTTGTAATAACAATGGTGGTGTGTGTTGAGGTTGTTACTATTCCCCGTGATGATATCGATCATCTTCAGTGACCCAAGTAACATGACCCTGCTCCAGCCTAGGCCTATCACTGACGAAGACAATTTTTGCTTGAACAAAATTGTCTGTAAGCCTCTGTGACCACATCACTAACCGCCACATGGTGTGTTTTTTAACTTGTGGTGTCCATTTTTTGGGCACCTACTTTTTGAACTGAGCACTTTTTTGACACTTTAACCCTATACACACCACATGTCAGCCTATAGCATGATCACAAAGTATCACATACATTTTCTGGTCATAGAATATTTGTTTCGTTTATGCTTACAACTGGCCCTAAGTTCTTATAGTTACACAAGGAATCACGTCCTCTCCATCTTATCATCAGTCTTTTATTTTTTTGGTAGAAAATATGAATATTTCATTGCTCAATAAAGTAATATTCTGCTAACATCTTCCATTGCCACTTTATTTAGCTAAGTGGGTGAGGTCGACGGTGTCCAATTGAAGCTATTTGGGCCCTCAATCTCATTCTTAGCAATTGCGTGGGCAACTTTATTCCCTAGTCTACCAACATGCTTAAAAGATAAATATAAAAAACTTGAATATATTCTTTTGCAATAAAAAATGCAAACTTTTACTTTCCTAGGGCTCCTCCAAGGCACCTTCTAAAGATTTGATTACTTCCATGCAGTTTCCTTCTACGATTAGCTTTGAAATTCCAAGAGCTTGGGCAGTTCTTAAGGCCAGTAGTGCAGCTTCACTCTCAATCATAAGTGGGGAGCATAAGTTCCTTGATCTTGCTCTAGCTACTATCACCTCTACTTGTGCGTTCCATATCACTACACTCATAGTGCTTTTCTGTTTGTTTTCACTAATTGCTCCATCAAAGTTCACCTTTAAGATATTGTCCTTAGGAGGTTTCCATTTATTCCTGTTGATCTCTTCATCATTTTGGATTTGGTGTAGAGCCTCCAGCTCCTGTACCAATCTGCATGAATTCATTAGAATAAGTTGCATATTAAACTGCTTATTATCATAGATGATTTCATTCATTTGCTTCCAAATAAACCAACATGTTATAACAATTCTTTCTCAAAGTCATATCCTCTCTTTATTATTGGTATTAGGGAATTCCAACCAATTTTTAATCCATTCCTTGAAATTACTAGTCTTAGTGTATGATGTTCTTATTGCTAATGGTGATATAAACTATAGTGGTTCGATTAGTGGGCATTCTACCAGGCCATGCAGGGTTGTTTCATTGTGTTATTTGCAAATTGAACATTTAAGGTCTAAGTCTATTTTCCTTTTGATTAGGTTCATTTTCATTGGTATGGCTTCATTACACGTTTTCCATATAAAATGTTTTATTTTTTGAGGTACTTTTAGGTTCTATAACTTATTCCATGGGAAGTTTGTTGGTGTGGTCATTCTATATCTATTGTTATTTGTTGGTTCAAGTTCTGCCTTGTGAGTCTTCTATTGTTTTCGTTTGTCCCTATTGTATTGGTCATGGTGTTGTTGATATCCCTAAAAGTGTTATTATTATTGCTTCCATAATCATTATCATCATTATTTTCCCTTTCTTCATTAATTGAGTCGCTTCTTTCATTATTTGTTCCTATACATTGATTTGTTATTTCTACATGATATCTAGATTTGACTTCGTAATTACCTTTTTAATAATGTTACCATCTTATTTTATCTTCATGGTGGTTATCACTAATGAATATTTTTTTTTATTTCATTTGGTGAAATGATATTTTGTAATATTTGTTCATTCCATTCTTTCATTTCTTGGTTAATAACATCCTTAACATAATGATGTTATAATCTTCTGATTTTTTACTTGTAATTTTGTAGTTTCTTAATGTTGGTATTCATGGGTCATTCCAAAAATCAATCTTTTCCTCATTTCCTAGTTCCCAACATATTCATTTCTTTAATAGATCTCTTCTTTTAATTATACTCTTCCATAGCCATGAACTATTATTTTTTTCTTTTACTTCTAAAAAAAATTTATTTGGGAAATATATGGATTTTAGAGTTTTAGCCCATAAGGTGTTTAGGTTCAGTAATATTCTCCATGCTTGTTTAGCTAGTAGGGCCTTGTTGAAGACATGTAGGTCTCTAAATCCCATTCCTCCTTCTCCTTTATTTTCCCTAAGTGTGCCCCATTTAACCCAATTGATCTTTCTTTCATTGTTCTTTTGCCCCCACCAAAATTCTCTTTGTTTCTTATCAATAGCCTCACATATTTTCTTTGGAAGAAGAAAACATTGCATGACATAAGTAGGTAAAGATGTTATCACTGCTTTCAACATGATTGCTTTCCCTACCTGTGAGAGTTATTTCTCTTTCCATCCTTGTATCTTTCTTGTGGCTTTGTTTTCTATATATGAGGAAAGGTTGATTTTGTTCTCCCAATGTTTGACCGTAGTCCTAGGTATTTGCTTGGTGTTTCAACCTATTTTATATTTAGGTAGTTGACGATTCTTTCCCTCGTATGGTTTAGTGTATTATTACTGAATATTACTTTTGATTTTTCGAGGTTTATTCTTTGTCCAGATGCTCTACTAAAGTCTAATAGTAATTTTTAACACTCTCTTCATCTTTTCCTCTAATTTTATTGAAGATATAACAATTGTCAACAAAAAGTAAGTGTGTTATCACTTGGCTTGTTCTTATAATTTTTATTCTTTTATTTTATTTTCAGCTTCTAATTTTTTTATTCTAGATGATAATCCTTCCATGCATATTAGGAATAACATTGGAGATATTGGGTCTCCTTGCCTAAGTCCCTTAATTGGTATTATTTTATTATTCGGTGATCCATTGATTAATATTTGGTAAGATACTGATTCTACACATTTCATTATCCATTTAACCCTTGTTGTTGAATCCTTTTATTTCTAGCATTCTTTTTAAGTAATACCATTCTACTCTATCATAGGCTTTACTCATATCGATTTTTAGGGCCATATATTGATTTTTATTTTTATTAATTCTCATATGTCTTAAAATTTCATGCTTTATCATTATGTTGTCATTGATTTGTTTGCCTTTGATGAACGCACCTTGATTTGGAGAAATTATTTCCTTTAACACCGATTTTAATCTATTTCCTAGTGTTTTAGATATTATTTTGTATAACACATTGCATAGGCTTATAGGTCTAAATTGGTTGATATTTTCAAGGTTTTCTACTTTTGAAATTAGGGTTATGAATGTTCTATTTATCTCATGTATGTCTTTATCATGATTGAAAAATTCTAGGGCGGCATCTATTTCATCTTCTTCGACAATATCCTAATACTCCTGATAAAAGCCTACTTGAAATCCGTTAGGGCCTGGTGCCTTTAGTTTTCCTAATTTGAAAGTTGCCATTTTTATTTCCTCTTTACTGATTAGTCTTTCTAGGGTTAATTTTGAGTTTTATGATAAGGTGGTTTCAATTTCTTCAAGGAATTCTTTCATTAGCTCATCATCAATACCATTAGATCTGAATACTTGATTGTAATGACTGTTAGTTATGGAGACAATCTCATTGTGTTTTTTAACCCATTGCCCATTTTTATTTTGGATGGTTTTGATTTTGTTATGTTATCTTCTTGTTAGTGTGGATATATGATATTTTTTTTGAGTTTTTATCTCTCCACTTTAGCCAATTAATCCTAGATTTTTGGACCCAAAAGATCTCTTCCTTCTTTTCTAGATCTTCTATTCTTTGTTTATCTATTTTTTTTTTTGTCTCCTTTGTTATGTTCATTTTGTATAGTGTATTTAGTATTAATTTATTTTTCATTAGTTGTTTTTTAAAGTTTCCAAAGGTCGCTTTATTCCACTTTTTGAGGTTTTGGGTTACTCTATATATGTTATTTCTTACTTTTAACATTTTTTGTCCTATATCTATTATATTCCAGCTTTTATCTATTTGTTCTCTACATTCAGGGTCTTGGGTCCACATCCATTCAAATCTAAATGGTCTAGGCAAGTAGGTTCTTCTTGGTTCTAGGTTTAAGAATATGAGAGTGTGATATGATCCATAAGGGCAATGGTTCTCTATTATTGCTTCGGGGAATATTAGTTTCCATTGTATATTAGTCGCTCCTCTATCCAATCTTTCTTTCACATAATTATTTTCTCCAATCTTCTTGATCCATGTGAATGTGGTCCTTCATACCCAAGGTCGGTAAGCCTACATTCTTCTAGAATATTATTTGCCTCTCTTAATTCCCATGATGGTATGTGTTGTCCTCCTATTTTTTCTGCTTTGTTCCATATGCAATTCCAATCCCCTAAGCATATTAGGGGTTCCCTATTTTCTTTTATTTTTTGGATTAATTGTCTAATGAAATGTTTCCTTATTCTTCTATTTGGTTCCCCATAGATTAGTATACATGTCTAATTTACATTTCTAAATCTTGTGTTTGTTTAAAAAATAATGAATCTATTACATATTTCTTTAATATTACATGTTTGTTGCTTTCTCCATAATAGAGCTAATCCTCTTGAGATCCCATTAGAATCTAGACAACAAGAATTCCAGTCACTACTTATTCTTAACTTTTTTCCTTACCTCATTACCTTTACATTTTGTTTCAGTTAAAAATATGAAATTCGGGTTTGAATTTTTTATCTGCAATTTTAGTTCACGAACTATCAAGGATTGCCCAATTCCTTGATAGTTCCAAACCATAATTCTCATTGGGCCTTTTGGGCTGTTTTGGGACAGCCACCAGAATCCCTTTATTGTTCATTTCATTGTTTAATTTGTTGTGACAGCTTTTGAGCATAAATTTATTATCATCTTTCATTTTACTAGTTCCTTTTGCATATAATTTATAATTACTATAGTTAGTTTATCTTCTATTAAAGTAATAATTTTTTAATTTAAGAACATGGTATCGCCATTTCCATTTAGATTTTTTAAGGAAATATAATAATAGTTCTATGTTTAAGAGACATACCTTTGCTATATGCTGTAAAATGAACTTATAAAGTTGAGATAGTACCTCACTGTTGATGTCCTTTGGTGGTTTGGATGATTCCTTCTCAGTAGCGCTTCCACCTTTCTTGTTCCTTTTCTTTCCTTTACCCGGGTTGTCGTTACCCTTTCTTTTCTTATTGGCTATGTCAACTAGGTTTTCTGTTATATTTATGTCCATTGCCATAGCCTTTTTTTCTAATATTTTATTGTTTTGGAATTTTATTTATCTTTGGTTTCAGTTGGAATTTGAATGGGACATAACTAGTATTTTCATATCGATCTCCAGAGCTAGGAGATATTCTACTAGTTAGTTCCAATTCCGAATCCCAAGACACCTTGGGCGTATTTACATCCAACCCTGGAATAACTGGTTCCCCTTTAGATGGAGTCAATTCTTTTGGTTGAACTGGTTCAATTATAACAATCCACTTATTTATATTCCATGTTGGTTGGTTCTGTTTTGCATTGCATTCCATCTCCCCCATTTTCACTTTCCCCTTTTGATCTACAGTCTTTTTTTCCTTACCTTGCACTAACGATTCCTTTCCTTCCTTACAGGGCACGATGTCGAGCTGTGCAAATGAGTTCCTTCCATTTTTGTTTGCTGGGTTGTCCTGTTATGTAAGTTCCTCTAACCTGAAATTTTTGGTGATGCTCCTCTGCATCCAGCTAGGCTCTCCAACAAAGGTAATTTTTTGATTTCCTTCCTCTTTTGCACTCCTTCTATCATCATTTGCTAATTGAATCTCCTTCAATAACTGTCGTAAGAGATTTTCTTTTTCAAGCCCTATTCTTTTTGCCATTTCTATAAATCTTTTCTCCTTAATTGGACAATTGTGGTAGGATTCCTAGCTTGGGGCTGAAAAATGGTTTGCATTGTTTGATCGTTGAAACCTATTCCGAGTTATCAACTCGCCAATGTGGCCACCTGACTTGTTTCCCACCTGCTTGGAATCGGGTCTTTCTTTTGGACTCACCGCTAGACTATGCCTCACTGGTGGTGTCTCTCCTGTTTGCCTTGGTTGGTCAAAAATTTAGTGAAGGAGGAAACCGCCCTGTACTATACCTTGTTTTTGCATGAAGTTTTTTGGGCTGGGTTTCTCTCTCATTTTTTTTTCGAAGCCTCTCCTAGCTTGGATGGTGTCCACCGGTAGGCCATTGGCTTTATCATTGAACCATGACATATTTTCTCTAACGACGCAGAGTTTTGGCCTGAGTGGTTGATTCACATTGAGGCTTACGTTTAGTCTCATATACTTGTCAGTGGGATCCCTTTTATTGAAGGATTTGAATTTTCCTATCTTGACTGACAAATCTTTGGTTGCAGCTTCAGTGTGGTAGTCGAAAGGGGCTTTATGTATTTGTACCCAACATTCAAGTTCTTCAAATTTGACTTCTGTTTGGCTTATACTCGGTCACCATCTTTCTAGGAGGATCGGGCTTTTGTTATACACCTAGGGTTGGCCCTCTAGCGCTCTTTGTATATCTACTTGATGATTGAATTGGAATATATAGATACCTGACTACGTCTTCCTCATATCAAAGCCATGTTTAGGATACCATTTTGCTTTGAGGAGGTCATACAGTCCCTGGAAATGTATATGTTTTTCCATCAATGCTTTCCCCAGTACATAGAGATCCCACCTTATGTTTTCGAGGTCTCTGTTTTTCTTCTCTACTTCAACTCTGTCATCCTTCATCCATAACCTGCACATTTCTTGAATCAGTAGTTCCTCCTCTGATGTTCTTGTGTTGTTCTCCATTTTAGGTGAAGATGATTCCTTCTCCATGTCGATTTCAGTTTCAGGTGTGTTAATTTTTCCCTCCATATTGATGTTTTAGACTGCTTGTAGATCAAGGGAAACCGAATATGATAGGTTTTCTGGAATGCGATGCTTATATCTATTCATAGGATTTGTTAAAACAATATATTCTCAAAGATTTATAATTAAACTATATTCTTGAAATCTAGATTTACTTACCTTAGAAGATCAGCCCGATGTTGGGGTTGTGAATATTGTTAAGAAGATTTTGTTTCCACTTCTCGGTAGATCAGCTTGGTGTTTGGTTTGTGAAGATAATTGAGAAGATTTTGTTTCCAGTTCTTGCAAGGCTTGATCCTATTGAAAACTAAGGCATTTAATGCCATTTAAAACACTCCATTAACATAGCCATTAATGTCATTTAAGAATTCCATTAACAACTCCTTAAATTAAGTTTTCAAATTTAGTTGTTTTCAAAATTGTCTCTCATTTATTTAGTCCCACATTGGTTAGAATCAAAAACAATGTACAATATATAAGTTCTAGCTCTCCATCACTCTTGTGTATTTTGAGAGACTCACACACACACACTCTCGCTCTTGGCTGCTATGGTATAGCAAGGTGCTATACACTCACGCGCACACGCACAAGCACGGGCACGGGCACGGGCACGGGACTGGGCACGGGCAAGGGTTTAGGTGCAACCACCAAAACGGCATAAACTTACACTAACTAGGAATCTGGTAGGGTGGACTATTTGAATGCCACTTAACTTACACTTGAGCTCAACCAAAAATATGGACTTATCACCCACCAAAACGGCATAAGCTGTAACAGTATAACTAGGTTACCCTTTGTCTTCGTTTTTCCTTGTCTCAAAGAAAGGCACCATAACCCAATTATTCTAGAGTAACTAAACCATCTCAATTGAAGGACCAACTACCGATTGAAGGCTTTCAACATGAGCTATATTTGAGATTATTATGAATTAGGATTTAATTAGGTTTTGATTGATTTACTTCCCTCTAACATTCAGATATAGTCTCTATTTAAATATTTGTATTAGTCATTAAAAATTTCAATTTCTATCATTAAGTTAGATCTAGCAAAAATTAAGACCACAAACATCTTAAATAAATATATTAATCGTCACTCCTAAAACCCTAAGGTTGTAAGAGAGGTTAGAGTTCATATACTTTAATATATTTCAACACTCCCCCTTAGGAGGGCACTCCTGGACAGTGAATGTGGGGAGATTTGAACTCGATCGCAACCTAAAACCTATGTTGAAACCAATTGTTATGAACCTATAACCAATACACCAAAAACCATAGGACTGCTGGAAACGCAATAGACTAGGCTCAAACCTTTTGGATCATAACATTCTACCACTCTCCACAACCGATGTCCCGACAGCCTACTCTGTGGCTACACTCACTCTAACTTCTCATCCAAGTAGCTCTTTCCACTCGTGACAGCTTTCACTCTAGTCAAGTAGCCCTTTTCATCTTTTTGTGACCGCTCTCACACTAACTCAGGTAGCTCTTTCCACTCCGTAGTGGCTCACTCTGGTCCAGGTTGCCTTCTCCACAAGTCGCCCTTGCCATGACTCAAACTCTGGATGTGGTATTGGTTTTGATCCTAAAACCTTAAGATTGTAAGAAAGGTTAGAGTTTATTACTTAATATATTTCAACAAAACATTTGATGTTTTTTTTATGTGATAATTCAAAGGTCCACCACACTCTGTCGCCTAAATAGTACAAATTACAATACAAGATGGGCTTGAGATGATTTTAGGAATCGTCCTTTTTTAAGGTTGGCCCTAGAACTGTTTTTGTACGGTTTAGATCCTGTCTGGTCTTCTTATGGCCTGTTAGGACATGTCTGGCCTAACAGGTCAACAAGTCACCGAAAAAAGGAGACTGGACAATATCCAAATTCCAAACCGCCCATGTTTGGTGACGTGTTGACCTGTTTGGCCAGACAGGTCCTAACAGGCCATAAGGAGGCCAGACAGGATCCAAACGGGTTTTTATATATTAAGTCATTACACATTGAATTTTTATCACTAGTGCAGCTTTCTGCATGCCCCCTCTGGAACCAATGGAATTACGTGAGAGGGGGATTCTAGCCAATACGTTTGCAGACATCAAATCCAACAGTCTTAAGGGGGATGCAGAAGGCCCATATGAATCTTGTTCCCCTCTTAATACAATTTGAGTTGTAATTTCCAGCTCTAGAATCATGAATTGTGTATTTTAAGAGGCAGAAATAAACCTCCATACCTCCTTTTCAAGGAGGTGACATGGAAGATTCTACATGGTGGAAATAGAAAATTGTTTTCCATCTTGTATATAGAAACAATCAAGATGACCCTGAATCGAGATCTCAGCTCAAGGAGTTGAGCCTCCTGCATGAACCAAAAAAATGGGTTTTTGGTAAATTAATGTCATTTTTGCATTATGTGTTTTTTTTTGTTCACGCAGTACGCGTACGCTCAAGTGTTTGAACTATTTATTAAGGCCCTGAATCATACTGTCACCTCATTGAATTATCACTTTTTTTTTACTGATGACTCAATGAGGTTGGGCTGGAGATTCAGGGTCACCTAGGTCGAGCCACCTTCTTCCTCCGTAGGTAACCCTAATCCGGGAGATCCCGAATCTCCATGTCACCTAACTGAGTATTAAGTCTTGAGACTAGAGAATGCCCAGTGGCTCAGCTCAGCTAAGAAGGCTTCTTCAAATCGGAGCCATATCCTCTGTTCCGGGTGACACATTATTCCATGACACAAGGGAGTGGGGCCCACCCCCTTGTGTCTTGGTACACTGCACCACCCGGCACAGAGGATATGGTTCCCTTCAAATCTGGATATTAGAATGTGCCATAACGAGAGCTGCATTGTGGCAATAAGGGTCGATCATGTGGACAACAAGTTTTACTGTGCTCTCTCTCTTCTCTAGGTGAATCCTTCCCAAAACCAGTTCATGAGCCCAACATAAGATTGGGTTCAGTCTTTTGGTTTTTAAATGTATATCTTTACAAAGTTGGGGAATGAGATTTTTTTTTTTTTTTCCATCAACGAGACAGGGAAAGGTATAGACAAATTATTCCATTTGTTTCCCTCTTCTTACCCTTCGAATGCTTTTATTTACTAACAGGACAAAATTGCTTCTCCCATTCCCTCCCTTCTCATTTCTATTATGTATGGCATGCTCTCATGCGCTCTTGGTCCAGCTCTCGTTTTATCCCCTCGGTGCATCCCGAGGATTTGAGCAA
The DNA here is from genome assembly GCA_025762735.1 of Platanus orientalis. NCBI lineage: Eukaryota > Viridiplantae > Streptophyta > Magnoliopsida > Proteales > Platanaceae > Platanus > Platanus orientalis. The sequence goes on along the minus strand of JAOXJP010294930.1, from coordinate 1,830 downwards.
TAATCCAGCCGAGGAAACATATTCTCTCTCTCTCTCTCTCTCTCTCTCTCACTCTGACATACCTGCAAGGGAAGAGATGGTAAAAGCAAGGTAAGCGAGGACAAAAGAAGAAAGCCATAGCGTCAGTTAGTTAAGGATAAGAGAAGAAAGGTCTCGTCAGAAGGAACATTTTGTATGAAAAAAGCTGCCCTTGTCATAATAAAGATGTGAGCGGGAGACCCGGGGTGGAACCGTGGAAGGCTAGTAAGTACCCTATTCATTTGTAATTTTCTGTTTTACTTTTACCCTTATGGTAGAGGGGATGTGTAGTCGTAGTCTCTTTATCTGCCACCTTTGTATTATTCACACTTTCACAGCATTCATCACGTATTCGTTCCTTTTAATAATCTTTATTTCTTCCAGGGTTTACACTGACATTATCTTGCTCAAACAAACATTTGAGTCATCTACTATATGTCTATGGGTAATGTCTGTATGACTGTATTATCCATACGATTGTGATGGAACCCATACAGAAACAGATCTCCTCTCTCTCTCTCTCTCTCTCTCTCTCTCTCTCTCTCTCTCTCTCATTAATGGATCATATTGAGAATGGTGATGCTAAAGATTATGCTGGTTATGGGGATGGTGATAGTGATTTGTCAGCGAGGCATCTTTGGTGGGTCGTAGTCAATCTTATTTAAAACCATGTATTCCATAATGGAGAACATTTGTGCTGATAAAAACAATATATACTCTTAACAATTTACCATCATTGGTTGTTCATGAAACTAACAATAGTTTGAGATCCATAAAAAATAAAAGCCTGTGTTTCCCTGAGTATCAAAATCGTTGGATCCAATGCCCTACACCATCCTTTTACCCAGAAACCATCCCTACCACACAAAAAATTGTCCTGAAGCATAGCTTCCCTACCATTGTAGAGAAAAAAAGTTACATAGGAACATATCATACAACTATGTGAGCTTATGGGTTTTACATAGGAGTAAATAGTTTTTTTTTTTTTTTTTAAATAGTCAATGAAATTATAATTTCCCCATATATATATATATATATATATATATATATATAAGTATGTTTTTTTTATCTCTCCATTTACTTATTTTTATAACATGCCATTGGTATTCTATGTAATCAACAATGATTTGTGCATCAATTAGATTCCATTTCCTAAAATTTTAAACTTGTTGGGTCAAAATTCCTAAAGGATTAATTGGTGCAGTAATATGGTTAGAAAATTCCTGGACACATAGTTGAATCACATTGTTATAATCTCTGATAACAAATTAGGGACCTATGTTGAGAAAAATTATGATTCGGTTTCACAGCTATCATGTTAATTTGTTTTGTCTAGATTATTGTACGTTTATTAGGTCAGAGCTCTTATAACTGACCGGTGTAGACAATAAAAATCCCTATCATATCACCAGTTTCCCCTTTTCTTTCATAATTCATTGTATACTTAGGTTGCATTTGGAAACCATGAATGAAATCATTTCATTTATATTCATCAAAGCATTTGAATATATAACGGTACATCAAGATTCATGATTGAAGATCATCTTGAGTCATCCAACCTAGGTTAATAAAAATGGGTTCATATTAAGTATTCATGAAATTATTCACCTCTTAATAATTGAGACAAGCAGACGTAGGTTTCCTAGACTAAACAACTAACCATTATTATTATTATTATTATTTTTGTCTTTATAATAGATCAATTAATGATCATCCATTATACACGTGAATAATGTCGTATAATTTCCTAATTTTATGTCTGTTTTCTTTTTTCTTTTTCTTTTTTTTTTTTTTTTTTTTTGGGGGGGGGGG
>JAOXJP010294919.1:0-18596 GCA_025762735.1 Platanus orientalis | reverse complement strand
GACATAAAAAAAAGAATGAAAGAAGACAGAAGGATGGGGATAAAGATTTAGAAAAAATTTTAATCTAATATATAAATGAATTGGTATACATCTGCATATTTCTAAATAGTACTTTATTGGAACAAATTATTGTATATTAGAGTCAGATAAACTATCATTGAATAGTGGCTTCTTTGATTACAAACCCTCTAGTGAAACTACATACTTCCACAACTTCAAACTCTTTAATTGTTTTTATTAATAAACATGCTTATAACACTAATTAATAGGATAACACTACTTAGATTGTATGAAAATAAGACAATTTACATTCAGTTGTTCAAAAACTCAAGTATTTATATTGTATGATTTGAAAATATAGGAGCAAGCACCTAATTCACCAAATAGATCCAAGGTTTATTGATGTTGCTCAAAAAGGAAATATAAATGGTTTTTGTATGAACCATTTGGAAAGCATCGAGATATTTTTTAGGAATTTGATAATAACTCATTCATAGACACTCATTTACACTGTTGTTGTGGCTGAGCTTTAGTGGTTGATCTATTAACTCTTCAGCCCTGATTTATTTCTATCAATGAGTCTTAACTATTTATATATTTTATGGTTCAATAATCATGTTCCATTCCAAACTTATTTCATATGATTAAAAATTATTATATCTTTTACTACCTATGAATTTCAATTATTAATAATCCAAAATAGTTCACCTGATTGGTACTTAATAACCTTTATCTGACTCATAAAACATGTCATGTATCCTAATTCAAAAACCTGAGTAGAATACTAGTTCCTACTTACTTTTTTCCATTGCATTATTATTCCACCATTGAGGATCTCTCTCTTCCCACATCAACTCCTTATTTTTCCACCATTTAGCTTTACTTAGAATTCTAATTAATATTTGTTGGTATTAATACAATGTCAGAGTTTAATTTATCTACTAACATTACTAAACCAACTTAAATAGTTAGAGAAAACATAAATTCATATAAAAATAAATAAACATATTTTCAGTTATAAGTCTTAAGAATTTGTAACTTTTCATCTAATTCTCTTACTATTTAGCCCTCGAAAGTCCTATTTTTGATCCACACTACTTAGATTTGTAAATTTTTTGATAATTCTCAATATGACAAGAATTTTTCTTAGATTAATGACATATTTAAGATGATATGTTAAAAATGAATATACTAACCAAAAAGTCGTAGCGAGATTGCCACCTGATGTGCCATCCTCATTGTCCTGAGTAACTAACCCTGCACGCATAAACAAATGTTGCACCGAAGCCTAAAAGTCTTCAATTTTCTTCGCTTGCTCTTGATTCTGACCTTCAAGAGCAGTTACCTTCTCCCTCAGTCTGCTCAGCTCCTCATCATGTGTCAGAGAATGTACGTTATTCCTAGAAGAGGAGGGCTTCGGGCTAACTTTGAGTCCCCTTCAAGTATCCCGACCTCGCTCCAAAAACCTCAATCGATATTTCCTCTTGGCTCATTGGGCTTGTGTTGGGTTGCAAACACCTATCCTGCACTTTTTCAAATTCCTCTTATCATTTTTGCAATAACCTAAACAATTAGTTTTGATTTTTAGAATTAAAAATGATTGAATTTCTATGAACAAAGAGAAACTAAACTTTCATAAAAATGAAAGTGAGTGAGGGAAAAGAAACATTCTTCTTTCTTTTTAGATTCTCCTGGTATCTTAATTTTTTATTAGTTGCTAGTAATTGATTTACTCCTTAAAAGCCACAAACATTTTTGAGAAATTAATAATGATTACCAATAGCTAAAATAATTACCCACCTAAAGAGTCTCCCTTTCTTGTTTTTCTTTTTTCTCTTCTTGCCCCCTTTATAGGTTTAGTTAATGTTCTCTCTTGGGCTATGCTTGTAGTAGTTTTGGCCTTCTATTTGGTTTTCTTGTACTTCTTGTTTTCACTCCCCCATTACAAATTATCCTTGTTATTAAGCAAAATAATAATAATAATAATAATGACCCACCCCAGTCCATAATTGGAATATGGATATTATTGCTTTACTAGATACTCGCAAATAATAATATTTTTAATAACACATTGAAATTTCAAATATGTAACAGATAATCTCCAAGAATGTCATATGAAGATTTTGGATATGAGATACTCTTTGTAGCTGATATACATTGAGTTACCTCAATATGTACATAGTTTGGACACAATCTTTAATTTATGGACTGTTTGGTGAGACAACACATTTAAAAAACCAGGCATAAATCACACAAACAAATCAAGAAAAGAGAAGAAACATATCTTTAAAACATCATTCCTTCTTGAATACAAAACAAAGATGACCTGTGTTTAACCTAATAAGACAAAAAATGAATGTCAAGATGCGTAAATTACTCTACATGTGCCACATGGGTGAAGAACATCCTTTTTCTTTTATTTTAAAAGGAAAAGCAAGGTACATTACAGTACTGCTAAGCTTAATTTTAGAGTGTAGTATGGAATTAAATTTTCAATAGGTGACTTTGTTCTATTGAGCAGTGGCAATAAACAGGAAGGAAAAATAGAAGATGTTGGAGAAGAGTGGATGTGTTCCCGGACTCCCCTCCACTGCTCCACCATACAAAGAACCCCTTGTTCGGAACTGGGATGGTTTGCTTGACATAAGATAAAAGGGGGGTGGTTGGTTTATGGCTCTTTTCATTGGTTGATGTAGGGGATGGCTCGTTCCCTCCCCCCATTTTGGTTGATTCTTGATTTTTTTATTATAAGTACTTTTCTTTCATAAAAATAAGATAATACAAAAACCTTGTAGTAGGGTTCTTCACTTAACTGAACTACTAAACATTTTGGGATCCAAAATTGACTACTTACCTAAGACATAAAAAAAAAAAAAATCAAGTCTGCCAATATTATTAAGTAGAACCCCAATATTACTTTAAACTAGAGGGACTATTTCCTTTGAGTTATTTGATAACCACAACATATGCATTACTAAAATCTACAAGTAGCATGAAGAAGCAATGGAAAATCTTAGGAACAAGGAAAAAAACAAAGGCAGAATCTGATGGTGCCACAAAAAAAGTACAATCTTATAAAGTAGCATTATACTGCAAGGTTGAATTACATAAGTCAGAAATCAATAGTAACTGAGTGTGATATGACCTCCATAAAACCTAGGTTTAGATTTGCCATAGATTGTGCCCCCGCATGTGAGGGTTCCCTTATTGTATTGTCATAAATCCTACCTCTTATCCCTATTCTTCTCTTCATTTTTACACCTTTTTGCAACCTCTATTAAAGTTGCTACCACTTTAACAGCTGAGAAAAAAAAGGGGTGAAGTCATCTTTCCTTTGTACATTCTTAGCATCCTTTAACATTATAACTCTTCATTATCAATATCAGAATTGATTATTTGATTGCATGCAATTAATTTTAATTTTGTTTAGTCCTCTAATTGAATGAAAGCAATGCAATTGAAACCTCCAAAGCCCCAAACTAGAAATTGATAAATAAGTTGATCCAAGGTTGACTCAAGACTCAATTAAGAACTATCATTCTGTGTTTCAAGTTTAAAAAGCTTATCATGCAACCTAGTTTTCCTAAGTCTCTTAGATTGAGCGTCCTTTAGTGGACTAAGTATTTGACTTCTGTAACTATCCAATCATACTTAGTACCTTACGGGATCAGCTACCCCTAAAATCAAAACTCGGCTATGAGAATCTAACCTTCTAAATCCAATCATCATACTTCAATTCAATGACCGAAGATGATGACAATTTAAATCTCATTTGAACCCACCAATCCGTCTTAGATCAAATACCATAGCGAGAGGAAGAAGAAAATATTGAAAAATGCAAATCCATGTAAAGAATTTTTGAAAACCCTACTTACAAGATCATTTCAGGCTATATTTGTGACTAGCAAAATTTTAACAAACAATTTAATTGTAAACCCTAAACCTAAAGTATGGAAAGCTAAGAGCAAAGGATTGAACCTTAAAAGAGAGAATCATCCTTCTTGTTAATGTCCTATTGTAGGGAATAGATTAAAGCAGCGGCCATGGCCCCTGGAAGAACAATGAACCTCGCCAGCAATGCAAGCTTTGCCACCAAAGGCCCTCCTCTCATAACGCCATTAAAAATCTTGGAATACCCTCTCTTCTTTCTTTCTTTTTTTAATCTATTTAAATGAATAACATTAAAAGAGGATATGAGAGTTAGATGGAGAGACTTTAGGGTTTTGTAGGAGAGAATACCAATGCCGATGTTTTTATCCATTAGCTCCAGTGGGATCGAATTGACTTGCTAACTCATGAAACCCTACCAGGACTAAGCGACCAGGCGGAGATGGAGCCTGGATTAACTTGCGAAGTGAGGGGTAGATGAGAACGAAGGTGCGAAACCAAGAAACAATGCCCACCAAAGATTATAAAATTTCTCTATCTATCTATGAGGTAGGCCCTAAGGATTTGGTAGGACTAAATTTATGTCACCCTAAGGTAGGATTGACATAAGGAGCCGAAACATCAACACCAAAAAGTGAAAAACATCCCCAAAAAGTGCAAATCACTTGTTTGGAGGCAAGATTTGTTAAGACACTTAAAGTCACCCTAAGGTAGGGCTGACATTAGGGGCCGACACATCAGCACCGAAAAAGTGATTTACACTTTTCTGGGATGCTTTTCATTTTTTGGCACTGATGTGTCGGCCCCTAATGGTAGTCCTACCAAATCAAACTATATATCAACATACACTAAAGCACAAGTTTGTCTAGGTGGACTACCCTTCCTAATTTCTTAGTTTTCTAGAAAATAACTATGTGTTTTCTCCCTCTTTAATTTTCTCTCTCGTAATTGGATTTTAAAATAGTTCAAAAAATTAAGTTAAGCTATAGTAGTAGTTTCTTAAAAATAATTGCAACTAAAAATAATAACGGCACATCACTAATAGTGGCAGCTAATAACAATCGTTGCAAAAAGTGTGAATTAGCACCAATAAACATTTCAAATAAACATGTATTTTTTTACACTTATAAACATTTCAAAAATAAACAAGGATTAAAAGTTTTTTCAGGATTCCTAGATTTATAAGTATTATAGATTAGCATCAAAATGACGTAATTTAATATATCACACTTGCGGCGACACAAACAACCACGTCGCCAATGATATCACAACACTATTTTTACTTTTGGTGACATTGATGACCATGTTGCTATTAATCATACACTTTCCACGACGCGAATCATGACGTCGCCACTGAAATTTTATTTTCAACAACGCATAAGGCTACGTTGCTATTGAGCAATCACTTTCCATGACACAAATCATAATGTCGCCAATGAATTTTCTACTTTTGGCGACGTTTTGCATTGCCATTGAGAATACACTTTCTGCGATGCAAATCATGATGTCGCTAATGAATATTTGAGCTTCCGCAATGAAACAATTAATTACGTCACCAAAATATGCCACTTTGGGCGACGTGATCTAGCTTCTGTCACCAATTGGTGGCTTTCAGTGACTAAATCTTGTTTGCGTCATCAAGAGGGGTCGCCAGAGATGCAATTTGTTGTAGTGGTATGAGGTACTTTATTACCTAGCCTATTAACATGCCTGAAGATTAAAATTGAAAGGAAAAAGGTTTTTGCAATTAACAATGCATAGTCTTATTTTACTTGGGTAGTCCTCTAGAGTTCATTCCAACGATTTGATGACTTCCATGTAATCTCCTTGCACAACCAGTTTAGTAATGTCGAGTGCCTAAGCTGTTCTTAAGACAAGTAATGCCACTTCACTCTCGATCAATAATGGTGAACACATATTTCGTTTATTGGATCTTGCTACTATCAATTCACCTTTCGCATTTCATATCACCACACCTGCAGCTCCTATCTGCCTTACATCAGAAATAGCTCCATCAAAGTTAACCTTTAGAAAATCAGCCTCTGATGGTTCCCATTTATTCCTGCTTTGCTCTACATTATTTTGATGCTGGTGAAGTCTTTTTAGCTCCTTTACTAATCTACATGTATTTGACAGGATTAGTTGCATATTAAAGTTTTTATTTTCAAATATTACTTTATTTCTTTGTTTCCATATGAACCTGCATGTTGTGGTAATTCTTTCACTTATCTAAATCCTATTTTTATTGGCTATTTCTAGAAAGGTTAGCCGTTTTTGTAGCCACTCTTTAAAGTTATTAGCCATACAATCTGTTATTCTAATTGCCAAAGGAGAGATGAAGCATAGTTGCTCAATTGTGGGCATTCCACTAAACCATGCAACGTAATTTCCTCATTTTCCTTATAAACTGGGCATATTGGATTTATGTTAATTTTTCTTTTAATTAAGTTCATTCTCAATGGGATTGCTTCATTACAGGTTTTCCATATAAAGTGTTTTATTTTTTGAATCACTTTTAAATTCTATAGTTTATTCCATGGGAAAGCTGTTTGATTATTAATATTTGTAAATTTATATCATATTCTCTAAGTTAAGATTATGAGAATTATTGTTATCATTACTAGTAGTATTATTATTTTGTATGGTCCTATTATTATTTAGTGATATATTATTATTGCTTAAGTTGTTATTTTCATTGTTATCTCATTTTCTCTTAATTCTTCATTTTTTGAAGGTTTCTGGTTTTTGATCTATACATAGTATCCATAATTTACTATGTAATTTATTTTTTCTCATGTTGCCGTTTAATTTTATCTTCATGTGGGTTATTACTTATAAAGATTCTTTTTATTTCATTTGTTGAGGCCAAAATTTGAAGAGTATCTTCTTTCCATTCCTTGGTTATTGAGTTAATTACATCTTTAACTTTTTTAATCTTATATTCCTCAGGTTGATTACTAATTAATTTAAAATTCCTTAGTATTGGGATCCATGGATCATTCTAGAAATCAATATTTTTCTTATTTCCAATTTTCCAACATACGCCTTTTTAAATAATTCTTTACCTAAATTTAGGTTTTTCCAGTCTTGAACTATTTGTACACTTAACCTTTAGGAAAGTTTTATTTAGGAAATAGATAGATTTAATGTCTTAACTCATAGAGTATCTAGGTATCTCATATTTCTCCAGGCTTGTTTGGCCATAGGTGCCTTATTAAAAGCATGAAGATCTCTAATTCTCATTCCTCCATCTCCTTTGTTTCTCCTAAGAGTATCTCAATTAACCCAATTTATTTTATTCTCATTCTCCTTTTGTCCCCACGAAGTCTTTATTTATTTTTATCTATTATTCCACAATTTTTCTTTGGTAAAAGGAAACATTGCATAACATAGGTTGTCAATGATATTATTACCGCTTTGAGTAGAATTTCTTTTCCAGCTTATGATAGTAATTTTTTGTTAAATCCCTAAATTTTCCTAGCCACTTTGTTTTCTATGTATGCAAATTGATTTATTTTATTTTTTCTTATACTTGAAGATAGCCCTAAGTACTTGCTTGTGGATTCTACTTGTTTTATATTTAAATATGTAGCTATTCTTTCTCTAGTTTGTGTTGGAGTATTTTTTACAAAATATTATGTCAGATTTTGCAAAATTTATTGTTCGCTCTGAGGCCTTGCAAAATTCTTTTAAGAAGTTTTCAATATTTTCTTCATCTCTTCCTCTTATTTTACTAAAAATGTAGTAGTTGTCTGCAAATAGTAGGTGTGATTTTGTAGGGCTTCTCTTTCTAATTTTGATGCATTCTATTTTATTTTCAGTCTCCATCTTCCTTAACTTAGATGAGAGTCCTTCCATGTAGATTAGAAAAAAGAATAGGGGGTATGGGATCTCCTTGTTTAAGACCCCTTGTGGGTTCTATTATTTTGCTAGGAGACCATTGATTAGACACAGATTTGACACATTCCATAATCCATCTTATCCACCTATTACTGAATCATTTTTTTCCTAACATTTTCTCTAGAAACACCCATTCCACTTTATCATAGGTTTTGCTCATGTCTAATTTTATGGCCATATATTGATTTATGTTTTTATTTGTTTTCATATATTTTAAGATTTCATGTGTTATCATAATGTTATCAGTTATTTGTCTTCCTTTTATAAAAGTTTCTTGGTTTTGAAAGTTAAAACTGTGATGGTTACATGGGTCCTAGGCCAGCCCGATGACCATAAAACCTAATTAGGTCATGCTGGGATTTGGAGGATTAATTTTTTTGGGTCCAAGCTTAGCTTGAGTCCATAATATTAAGCAGCGGGCTTAGCCTTGGGCCTATTATGGCCTAACCTAGACTCGGCCAATGCATAGCCCTATTTGTAGTATACAAAACTACTCTATGAAAGCTATCAAGTTTTGGTCCTACAACACTATGAAAATTTTCATTTTAAGAAACATATTTTCTATTTCTCTAATTTTCTATTAATTTTAAAATTTTATATATTAAATTAATCAAATCCCATGTTGTTGGTGGTTTAATCAAAAGCTTATCAATCAACCAAACAAAATGAAAGTCATAATAATCAAGAAAAAATTAAATCACAACCATAAGCACACCACAAACAAATGGATATATGTGAAAAACCCCAAGTTAAGGAAAAACCATGGAGCAACAAAGAAAACTTCACTATTTGGGGAATGTTAAAAGAGTTCTCTCTCAATCTCTCACAAACCACAAGTTTTTATCTCTTTCATAACCTTACAATAACCTTAGATAACCTTAGAAACTTTATATACAACAAACAAGTTAATCCGACCACAGAACTAGGGTTTCTCGACGCTCCACAAAACTTTCCAAATTTTTTCTGTCTCCACCAAATCAATCCGTTAGCCAGTCGGATTGGTCCAGGTACCTCTGATTGCCAACATCTTTCTGGTGCTTTTCTGTGCATGCCTGATTCTACCAAAACCATTTGGATTGATCAGCTAGTTTGGCCAGATCAATCCAGGTTACTAGAACTCGATTCCTTGGTTCATTTTAGCCTTGGTTTACATTAGATTTCGTCTCCAACAATCTCCAATTTAGAGACTGTTTCTCTTTTTCCTGTTGTCTAGTTTTTATACATACGATGAAACCTTTTCCCCTTTATGAATCTCTTGCGGCTCTACATCTTCATCTCTACTCATGAAGATCAACTGAAGCTTGGCAAAGCTCTAGTTTCTAAATTGTCACCACCTTATTAAGCATGTTTACTAGATTATCATCCCTATGGATTTTCTCCAACCTTAATACTTTTTCTTTTAGGAGATATCTTATGAAGCGATATCTCTAATCAATGTTCTTGGTTTTGGCATGAAAGGCTGAGTTTCTTGCAAGATGCATAACATGCTGACTATCACTAAATAACATATTATTTTCTTGCTTATTTTCAAACTACTTTATTAGGTTTTTGACCCAGATCAATCTCGTGCTAGTCTTTATCATTGTAATGTATTATGCTTTCGTTAAGGAAAGCACAACTATATCTATAGTTGAGGCACCCAACTGACTAATGTGTTTGAGTAACCAAGATATTCTCTAATACCAAGAGAAAAATCCCAAAATGGATCCTAGAGGGGGTGAATAGGATCCTTGGACTTATTTAAAAATTCTTTTAATTAATTTATTCACCCTCTTTACGATTTACTTAATTTTTATGTAGCTGAAATTCTTTTAATTTAGTAAATCTCTTTTCTATGAATTTATCATGCACTATAGGATTGTCTATAGCAAAGTGGGATTAGGGATGATGAATTCCCTAAGGTTGCTTGATTAGTATTTTTATATTCACCTAAGTTAGAGCCAATTAGTGTGTTGGGTTGCTTTTCATAATCACAACCAACATAAACAATTAATAAAGAGAAAATGCAATCAAACCATAACACCACAAATTTATAGTGGTTTGGCCCTCTAATCTACGTCCACTCTCTAACCGACTTCTTTGAGCCTATTTATTTTTTATTAATAATTTCTTAACTATTATATAACAAATTAATAAACCTAAAAATTTACTTATAAGTAATAGAGAATCCACTCCCTTGTAAGTGCTCTCCTAGTGACTTCGATGGGCACGCTCCATCCAATGACTCCGCTAAACTAACCTGCACTTGGTGACTCTAGAAAGTGCTTCACGTACATGTTTTTGGTGACTCTAGCAAAGGCTGAAAATCCACATTTGGTGACTCCAGTGGAGGCTATGAACTATTTGAAGATGTAGGCAAAATCTTCTTACTTTGGGTTGCCTCTTATATAGGTGAATTTAACTATTTGGAACCAACTTCTTTAGCTTCCAATGAATATAACTAAGTGATTTGGGAAGCTCTTGGAAGACCTTGAAAGGGTTTAACTATGTATACAAATTCTCAAGGTCATAGGCCAACAACATGGATTTAACTCATATGTTTTTTGGCTTTCTCTCTAGCTCTCCTTTTAATAAGATTTGACTATATGATCAATCATGAGAGTTATCTTTCTTGGGGCTTAAAGACTCATTTTATAGAGGTTTGAGAGAGTGCAAGTTGTCTCCCAATGACTTTTTCTCCAATTGTAAAAAATATAGCTGTTAGAGGCTTTAAAATTCAAAATTTTAAAATTTCTCACTTAGGATTAGTCCTGGAAAGCTAGGATAGGTCCTGGTGCTTCTACACTGTTTATGACCTATCATAAAAAATGGGATAGGTCATAGTACCAAAATTTGATTGCATTGCTCATGATCGGTCCTGCACTATTCATGACCAGTCTTGGAGGCTATGACCTATACAGAAAAGTCAGGATAGGTTCCAGGTCTTGTTAAACCTAGATTTGGGTTTTTAACCCATTTTTCTCATTTATTTATATTTTTCTTTTGGACTTCTTCTCTTAAAGTTGGGTCCATCTTATACACATATTTTTATGTGTGTTTTTCCTATTCAGATCATCCCATGCCCAACTTATTGACTTTCCAATTTTTACTTTTAAGTTCTGGGCGTTGGCTTCTTTGAGGTAACTAGCACTAGAGACTTGGAGTTCTTCAATGATGCTTGAGTCTCTTTGGCTTGGTCATTCCAGCTTCGAGTCCATCTTCTTGGTTTTTCCCGAACTCTAAAACTTGGACTTACATAGGTGTACAAATTACATCTTAAAGTCCTATACACATGACCACTACATGTACTCACATTGTTTTGTGTATAGACGTTGACAATATATAAAACCTAATAGTGTTCTCCAAGGTAAAACACATACCCCGTTGTATTCATTCTCTTGTTTTTATCTCCTAACAAGTTCAAGTCAATTTATCCTTGTAGTTTTACTTCTTTACCTCCAAAACTCAAGGATATATTAGTGGTACGCCTTAAGTATCTCAAGACCCTTTTAACCACTTCCTAATGTATCCTTTTGGGTTTGTTCATGAATCTACTCACAATTCCCACTGCTTAAGATATATCTAGTATAATACTGACTATGGCATACATTAAATTGCTCATTACTAAAAAATATGGAACCTTTGATATATTTTTCTTTTTTCCTTCAATCTTAGGAGAATCTTCCTTGGAGAATTTGAAATGACTAGCTAGTGAGGTACTTATTGGCTTTAGATCTTACATGTTGAATCTTCTAAGCACCTTTTCAATAAACTCTGCCTGAAACAACCTCAACTCAAGGTTTCTCCTGTCTCTTGTGATTATTATTCTAAGAATCTATTTAGCTACTCCTAAATCCCTCATCTCAAACTACTTTGAACCTGTCACTAGTATATCATCCATGTACAAAAGTAGAATAATATACCCATCATCAAAGGTTTTGTGATAACAATAATGGTCCACTTGGCATCTTCTATACTCATTCTCTGAAAAAAAACCTATCAAATTTAGGTATCATTACCTTGGGATTTGATTCAACCCACATAAACTCCTCTTGATCTTGCACACCATTTTATCCTTGCCTTTTATTTCATACCCTTGTGGTTGCTACATGTAAATGTCTTCTTCTTAGTCGCCACAGAGAAAAGTTATTTTCACATTTAATTGCTTAAGATGCAGATCTTCCACTGCCACAATGCTTAACACCACTCTAATGATGGCCATCATCACAACCGGAGAAAATAGTTCAGAATAGTCAATACATTTTCTTTGTTGACAATCCTTCACAACTAGTGTGGCCTTGTATCTCTTGCTTCCATCATACTATTACTTTAACTCACTCATTTATTATTTAGTACCTTCTTTCTTATAGGTAGTGGAACTAAGTTCCATGTCTAGTTTGTAATCAAGGACTTCTCAAGTATCTCCTCATCCATGGAATGCTCCCACTTAGTTATTTAATCAACTTCCAATATTTTATCATAGCATTCCGGTTCACTCTTATCTATCAATAATAGATAGTATAATAAAGGAGAGAGTCTCTAAGTAGGCCAAGGTATTCTTGAAGACCTTCTTAATTCTAAAGTTAGTGTTTGAGGCTTCATCTGCAAGTTTTCTTCTAGTATCTCATTGCTTTCTTCATTTGGCACTTCACCATTAGAAACATCCTCAAGTTCCATAAACCTCTTCTTACCTTGATGCTCTTCTGCCTTGTCTTTATACATGACATTTTCATTGAATCCTACGTCTCTACTTTTAATGAAATTTTAGTTTTTATTATCCCAAAACCAATATCCTAACTCATTGGAACTGAACCCAATGAAAGTGCATTTCTTTGACCTCACATCCAACTTGTTTTTTTGATTAACATCAACTTAAACATAAGAAATACAACTAAACATTTTGAGATGCGAAAGGCTTACCTCTTTTTTCATCCATGCTTCTTCAAGGAATCCACCATGTGATAGTATAGAAGGTCCTCTGTTTATCAAGTATATAATTGTGCTAACTGCATCTGCCTAAAACTGTTTGGACAATCTCACATGCAACATCATTCTTTTGTCTCGCTCTATAATTGTTCTATTCATCCGCTCAGCTATGCCATTTTTAAACTCTTTATTATAATATTCACTTCCATTATCAGACCTTAAGAATATAAGTCTTAATCCTGTTTCATTATCAGCCAATGTTCTCCACTTCTTAAACACGTCAAATACATCAAACTTATGTTTTTGGAAATAAATCTACATTTTTTGGTTGCATCATTAATAAAAGTAACAAAATACATCAACCAAGTTAACATACCTGAGTTGGTCCTTATACATCAGTATGAACCAGTTTTAAGACTCAAACTTTTCATCAAGTCCAAAAATTGAAGCATCTTCAACAACATCACCTACAATATTTACGGAAGCTTCCTTCTTGTTGTTACCTTGCTTCATCTTCTTTTTCTGTACCCAAGAGTCCTTCTTGAGGTATCATTTCTTCCCACAATTCCAACATTCTACACAAGGCTTTGCTGACTTAGTGTAACACCTAATTTCATTGTTCTTAAAGGAACTTGAAACTCAAAGTATTCAAATTACCAAATTGTATAAGAGCTAGTTTATTATTTTATGTGGGGAACTTTCATTACAAACACTCCTTAGAGCTTGTTAATTAATGTCATTTGGTATAGCAAATCTTTGATTTTCATAATGCTACATGACTTGTAAAGAAAGCAATAATGTATAAAATATGAAGCTTTATTGATACTTTAAATCAAACATACAAATGAGTATTCTTTTTCTCCTTTCTTCTACAATTCTTCTTAACTTACCTAGCTATACCTATGGTTTCACATCCTTAAATTTGTATCTTCTCCTTTGGAATACATAGATGTCACACCATGAAACCTCCACATAGAGATCTAAGTATAATATAGGAAGCACATATACACAACGTCACAGATCTCGGAGTGTGACATTACTCTTTTCTTGCAGAAGGAGGTCTTATATTAAATTACAACATATTGTTTTCATTATTTTTCAAATTAAATATCCTCAATTACCACAACATTCATAGTAAAAACATAAACATAAAGTAATATTCACCCATAAAGTACAACAAAAATATAAACATACATAGACTAAACTACGTAGGGGAATATAAAGTGCTAATTTCTAAATCTCCATGTCAAATAAGTATCTAAACAATGGCATCAATGGCCATCCAAATGGCTAACCAAATATCCATCTCCTCATACTAAAGACTACTAAATAATTGAATAAAATCCTGTATCAATAATCCCTTTCATACATGAAAGTGCTAGAAAATGAAACTAAACAGAAAGTAAATGAAGAGACGGTTCTCTTGTCCTAAATTAACAGCTAACTCTATGATCGAACCTACAAAAGATTGTGTACTATGGAGCACCATATGAAATGGTAGTAAAAACATGGGTAAGTTATAAAGCCCGTGAGAGAATATATATAATGTCCCAGAATTAAATTGAATATGCATGAGTATAACGAGTATAACTCAATACCAAATCAGAAAATACGTAACATGTATGAATCGAACTAACTATAATAATGATCAGGTTCTATTAAAGGTGTCAGAAGTACTAAAGCCAAATCAACAAAAATCCATAGCTGAAATAGGTAAAATGTATCTCATAAAGAAAGTGCAACATGCAATGCAAATTCTTACTACAAAATAGTCATACATAAGTAGGCCATAGCACATCTCAAGTAAGCTACTTTAGCTAATAGATATCAAAATTAGATGTATGCTCATAGAAGCCTAATGTAGTCTACAAACCCAAATGACCCATGAAGAGTTTCTAACAAAACACAACTTAGATCAAATTAAATCTACTCATGTAGGGTCCCTACTATAAAGCTCATTAAAACTCCTCATATCAAAATTGATGGATTAGCCCAAATAGGGCTTCTAACAAATCTGAAATCATATAACTTATATAGGGTCTACTGATAAAACCGAAATCTCATATAACCCACATAAGGTCTCTGAATCATACAAAATGGTTGGAAACTAGTGTCATCCTCACCTATTAATGTGATTCGATGATTGGGTACCTAAAAGGGTAATAAAACTAATATAACCTATAAAATCCACAGGACAACAAGGGTGGTCTGCTAAAATTTCCCTGGATAAGGATAATGTGGTTTGCTAAAATTTCTCCAGACAGGGATGATCAACTAAAATTTTCCTAAATAAGGGTTTCCCATAATTGGGTTTAGTACGCCAAAATTCCCTTGGACAAGGGTTTTCCAAGATTAAGTCTCGTCCCCTAAAATTGTCCTAGACAAGGAAGATTCCCTAAAATTTTCTTGAATAAGGGTTTCCCATGATTGGGTTTAGTTTGCTAAAATTTCCCCGGATAAGGGTTAGTGGGCAACTAGTTTCATCTTCACCTATTAATGAATCACAATGATTGGGTTAAAATCAAATCCTTGGATACAAAACGATACTTTAAAATTTATGCATATATATATGTTGAGTATATTGTCAATTCCATGCACAAAAAAGGATGTATGTAGTTGAGTTTATCATATGATTCTTGGTTTATAATGTTATATCATATTGAGTAGAAAATTGAGTGTAGAGGATTAAAACAACAATAATGAAAGCTAATTTAGAGAATAATGATCTAAACATATGAATCATGTAGGAGAGTTACTTCATGAAAAGTAAAACATGCAAATCTTTAATGCCATCTCTATCATGTGTAACCACTGGTTTAGTTAAGTTAGACTTTGGATGTGAAATATCAATGGAGGTGCAACAAAAATAGAGGAGTTTGGATCAATTAGTCCATTTGACTAAATCAATCATTGCTTGTCCATAACCTAGTATAAAACATGTAAAATATTTAAATACATATGAAAAATGTTAAAAAGGAAGGGCATTTTAGCATTTCATTAATGCATATGAAAAATTAATACAAATGTTTAATAACTAAATACCTTTATCAAGAAAATTTCCCCTAACACCTTGACACCTCTTTTGACTTGTTACATGTTGAACTATATATGGATAAATAACGAATGATTGACCAATTGAACAAATTGATCCAAACTTAAATTAAAGATTGTTGAGGTCAACTGCTAATCAAATGGTACGAACATTATTAAAAGGTCGAAGGTGGACTAATGAAGTGTTGGACTTGGGCATGGGCAACAACTCTTATAGGACTAAGGAGCACAAAAAAAAATTCATAAGAAACTAATTGACTATATTAAAAGTATAATTAGATATAAAAATATTCATTTCTTAAAAATATATATATATATATATATATATATATATATATATATAATTATCAATTGAATTCATAATTAGATATAAAAGTATATACTTCTGAAAGAAGTGATGTAATTATCAATTGAAATCCATTTGTACCTTAATATTAGAGTTGTTAGCAAAATTTATTTTACATCATTAGAGACATTCAATTTCTTAGAATGTCACCTATGAGTTACAGTTTTGGATATCTTAAAACTTGTTGATTAACTCAAAATATATCCAACCTTACTTACACTGGGTTGACTTGGCATGCATCTTAATTTTCTTGACTTAGCTGCCTCAACCTAAGTAACTTATGAAGCAATTCTAACCAACAAGATTCTAATGATTTGATTGTTTGCATTTTCTCAATTGACTCACCTTTTAATTTATTTTAATATCCACTGATTTTAAATATAAAAAAATTAATTTTCAAAATTTTTAATATTTATTTGACTAACGAGTTATTGAGCCATCTTGTAGATCCACCCAAATAACTACCATGTTGAGGTAAATTTTAGGGTTTAAAATGCTAGTTTTTAGGACATAAATTCTTAATCTTTATCAAAGTTAACTTAGTTGTGAAAGATTGTAGCATGCAATGGATGATAGTATTAAATATGGAAAACTAGTTGAAACATGCATGAATGAATAACTAAAAGGAAAGGATGAGGTATTCCATCAACCTAATGGCATCAAATGTAAATAATGAATTGAAATAAAGAAAATTTAGATGATTTGCATACCTGAAATATGTGCGAGAAAACAAAGTAACACTTTCCATGTCTTTATTGCCATCTATGTGGTTGAAGAAGCAATGAGTGTTGATGTCCATGCAAAGCCTTGGCAAGTATGCAGTCCTTGTTGATACCTTAAGTTCATCATTTGTTCGACCTTAAATAACAGTAAAGGGCTAATTTGGATGTCTTTTTGTTCAAATTTCATGACTCTTTATAAACATAAATTTTAAAATATTTTCTCTATATAAATAATAATATATAAATATCATTGATTTCCAACTTCTTGTGCATATCAACAAATCAAATCATAACCATTTTTATTTAGTCAATCTATCTATCTAATAATGTTGTATGAAGTTAAGTCTGGTTAATTTGGTTGAAATATACATAGAATTACTTTAATGAATTAAGATTGTAAGAGAAAATCCTCTATAGAAATTTTGGAGAAAAGTCTTGCTCAAGGAAATCTAAGCACTTTAAATAAGTTGATAAAAACTAAAAGTAGAAAAATGTTGTACTATCCATCCTAATTAGAAATTATACAAGATGTTTTATAAGATTCTAGAGTTTTTTTTAGAGGGACTTAATGAAGTATGTAGATAATTTCTTCTATAAGGGTGTAGTCCATGGAATACATAAATTGGAAATAAAATAGTAAATTAAAAATAAATTTTGTATAACTACAATTTATGAAAATTTACTTTATATATGTGACTTTTAATTAAGAAATTTAAAATTTAGTTATCATGGATATGATTGGAAAAACACATTCTTATGTGAGAACAAGTTATAAATCAATAAATTTATACAAGAGATAGTTGGTGTCAAATTGCATGTACAATTGGAATATGGTGATAAATTGAATTTAGAGAAGTGTTTTCCCCCTTCTAAATCATTTTAGAATAATAATAATAATAATAATAATAATAATAATAATAATAATACCTTAGCACCTTTAGAATATTCTTAAACATGTGATAACACCTTAACTCTCACAAATTCTCAAGGTTCCAAATTCCTATTTTCAAATAGGTCTCTGGTGTCCCTATATCTTAGTATATTGTATCTACCTTCTAGTGTTTTGTATTTTATATATTCCTTTATAACATCTTTTTTTTTTTTGAATCTGCATCACTAACATAAAAAATAACTTAGTGACATTACTTTAAGGTGATTTAAATAGTTTTTTTTTTAAATATTTAAAACTTAAGATGAATTGTAAGGCAGCAAAAACAAATTATAATAACTTAAGGATGGTTAAAAATATGCCAACCATATGGCAATATGTGTAATTTTTTTTTCCAAGAGAATTCTTAGTGTAAATAATGCAAATAAATCAGACAATACATCTTGATACTCTTCAATTAATTCCTTCACACTATCAAGGATGTCAACATCCTCACATATATCTTCATCATGCACAAACTTATTGTAATTGACAAAGTTAAAAACTTTGTATTTGAGTCATTTAACTCTTAAAATATGAAACCATATTCAAATGAAATTGTTAAAGAGTCACTTTTGTGATTAATGTGCTTAGGAGAATTATCAAATAGATCATAGCAACCCTCTAACCCAACCAACCCATGAACTTTCAATGCTTATCATTCTGATGGATCTCATCCCTTTGCAATGACTCTTTGTGAGGAATACATATATAAAATGGATCTTCAATAACCTACTCCATAAGATATGTATTTTAGACTTGGTTTCAGTATAAAACTTAGGTTGTTAAAGTTACCATATATATATATATATATACATATATATATATATACATATGTATATGTATATATATGTAT
>JAOXJP010294908.1:0-18596 GCA_025762735.1 Platanus orientalis | reverse complement strand
GCGGAATGGCGGAACAGGATTCGTGTAGCCAACCCCAAATAGTTGGGATAAGGCTGTTTGTTGTTGTTGTTGTTGTACTCTCTTTTTATCATCTATTCTTCTTCCTTTTTCTCATCTACATCATTCCCTTAAATTCCCTTTTTCTTTATTTCATCTTGTTTCTTGTTTTTCTCTCTTCTTTTCTTTAGTTTTCTTTGTTACAGAAAATTTCTAGTAATTTACATATTTTATAATTACTTTTAATCTAGCCATTCAAACCTTTATTCCTTGCACAACTATCTTCATCCTAACCCCACACACCCATCCATATAATTTTCCTCAATTCCAAAACCTTATTTTCTTGAATTTTTCCCAGTTCTTGAACCCTAAATCTCCTCCCTTGCAGCCGCCCCTATAAAAACCCCTTTATTTTTAGATTTTTCTTCATAAAACAATTAATTACCCTAAATACGGTGATCGGCTGGGTGTCCCACTGTGTCCCCTAAGTTCTAGGGTTTCAAAATCGAAATCTCCCATGTAGGGATTTTCAGCCCTCTTTCAATTTCCCTTATTATTTTCTTAATTTATCTTTAATTTCTTGCTTCTATTTGCATATGAAAACATTTTTGAATTAGTTCTTTTAATTCTTGCCCAGTTTCTTTGAAAGATCTGGTTTCTTGAATTATTTCTTTAAAATTTCAGCAGTCTTTATTATTTCAAGATTCAATCTTTAGGCTCTTGCTCATATTTACTTAGTGTAGGAATCCTTTCCCTTTGGTTCTACATCACTCCTTGGGAGAAAATTTTGTGTTTTCTCTTGCGGTTTTTTTTTTGTTTTGTTTGTTTTTCTACTTTGTAGTTTTGCTGTTTTGCAGTCTTCACCTGCTGGGTGAAGCTTCTCTCTTTGTTATTTCTTCATAAACAATTACTAAGGCTCTCTCAAATAAACCTTATGATGTGGGACTGCGTAAGGGAGTAGTTTCCCACAAGTGTAGGGCCCAAACAACTAATATATAGGCAAAGTGAATACCAAAATAATAGGGCAACCCAATGGCAGACCAGTTAGGAGGATAGGGGACTCAATATTCTGCAGTAGGCTCTCGGTTATGCAAAAAATGCAGCAAAACAGAATGCTGTTTTAGTATTCAATAAGGTCAAGTCAATGACATCAAACAAGGGACATGTATGGGATTTTCAGAGTCAACGGAAGAATGTCTAGGGTGCTGTTTTGGGACAGGAAATAAGGTTATATATAGGTCTGTAAACAGGATAGGAAAGGTCCAATCTGTGCAGAATCTAAGACTCCAGTTGGGGTCAGATTTAGGTTGAAACAGAGGACTTATTTGAGGCTTTGATCTGATCTGGAGTGGATTCAATACAGATACTGACAGCCAGTAAATTCTGTATGGGAAAATCGCTAGGGTTGGGGCTGTTATCTGGAACAAAGAAGGTTCAGGTATGAAGCAGACTAAGGCCACGACAGGTAGAGAGGGACCGTAGAGTATCCAAACATTAAAGGATGTGTGGGTGTTTAGAGGTTCTAATATGGAACAGAATTAGGAGGAAAATAGGGATGGACAATATGGCTCAACCGGGCCTGCAGTAAGAGATGATCTGCAGCTGTCGTGGGAGGGAATGGAGGGGGATTTTGGGGTTTGAATCAGGACAGCCAAGAATAAGGGGTCTGGGTGCACAAGGCCAAGAAGGGGGTGTTCTTAGGTTTTGTTTGTAAAAACAGTAAGGAAATTAAAGATTTTTGGGACTGCAGAGATTTGGGATTAAATTAGAGGTGTTTCGATCAGGAGACAGCACTGGTTAGATGATTTGGGTCTGTTGCAGGTATAAAATAGATGTTTCTTGATTATTTCTGTAGAGAAATCAGTGAAGAGAACACCTTTACTGAGATCGCAGGTTATCAAAACGATTAAGGACTAGATTTTCCTACAGGGAATTTAAGGTAGAATGGGATTACAGGTCGCTTTAAGGTAGATGTGATTGTGAAGGTGGTGGTCATGGGTATGGGTTCTGTGAAGATTTCTGTAATGAAATCTTGTAACAGTGGTAAACACCAGAAAATAACAAGTATTCTAGAATAAGCAAGATTTTAGCAGCAAAATAGGGAAGATAGAGGGAATAGAAGTGAGAAGAGAGAAGGAGATGATGAGATAGAGGAGAAGAAGTTATGAAGGATGAAAAGAGAGGAGAGAGATCGTGAGTTTACCTGGTCCACTCATGGAGCCAAAACCTTAAACATTCATTCCAAAATTTCAACCAATGTCCTCGTACAGCCCTAACATCCTTTTTTTTTTTTATAATGTTCCCCCCCTTTCTAATTCTAATAGAACTCTAAAAAGAAAAACTAATTTAAATGGTTGTCATGTAGCACATCAAAAAAAAAAAAAAAAAAAATATTAATAATTTCAAAAATACCCTAAAACTAGTCCTAAACTCCTAATTGCAACTAGCTCCTTGGCCATAGGCCTTATTGAAAAAAAAAAACCCTTTAAAACTATAAACTTTGTTAAAACTATAAACTTTGACAAAAACATCCTTAAAAATCAGTAAAATAAAACTATCAAGGCCTATTGGGCCTCTTCCAAGATTTTTCTTGGGCCTTGATCTTGGGCCTCCAAACGTTAAACTTGGTTTCTAAGCAATAGATGGCTGCTGCATCACCTTAAACCCACGTTAACACTTAAATACAATATCAAAATATGGTCCTACATTAGTTTGATATCAAAGCATTAGATCATTCCTAGTCTTGCATCAGTTTAGTATCATAGCCTTGGTCTTGCATCACTCTCCCATTTGATCAAGTGTATCCCTTCTCATCATTCAAACCTTTCTCTGAAGTTCCCTCTCTATTTGTTTTCATCTTGAGGGTTTTGGGAGAGTTGGTTGGCTTATTGTTAACATGGTATCAGAGCTAGGTTAGGTCGCGAGTTCAAGTCCAGATGGAAGTATTTTCCCGGATGTAGTGGTGTGTGTGTGTACACATTGTGTGGACTTGTGCCTAGCTCCCTAAGTGTTCCCAAAAGTGAACAGTGTTCCTCATAAGGAGGGGTGTTGACATATATTGATTTGTGTCTCCCCTAACACACACCTTAAGGTTTTGGGAGAGTTGGTTAGCTTATTGTTAACAAGAAAATGGCCGTTTGAGATAGAAAAGGGCTCAGCAATGTGCTTCAAGTCAAATGTCACTTTGATTTATTTAGAAAAATAGCCATTCTTCCAAGAGGCTAATCTCTTTCCATTTCTATCCACTGCTGGCCCCCCATAAATCCCTTGATCTGTATGATGCTCCAAATGGCAAGCTGAGATAAATTGTTAAATGCCACACCCAGAATCTTCTGCCAATTCTCCACTTCCCCAACTGAAAGAACACACCTCATTTTTAGTGAGGTTGATACAAACCCAACATTGGCCCAAAGCATCTCAATACACAACGAAGTCTCAAACTGAAGTATGGGAGCAGACGGGATTCACAACTAATGAAAAACCTTCTAACACTCTTCCCTCCACTGTTTTGAGAGGTCTGAGACTAAGTTTATAGGAGGTGGTTATGGCATGCCCAACTTATGCATCAAAGATGCAAAGCGGATTTCCTACAGCGAAAAAGTGTGCAGCAACCCTCTTGTGTCAGGTGCTGGGTGACACGTGGCAGAAAAGTGAAAAACACCCAGCACTGGGCACAACATGTGACTCTTTTTCCTCCCACGTGTCACCCAGTGCCTCGTGCAAGAGGGTTGCTGCATGCTTTGTCGCTGTAGGAAATCCACTTTGATCAAGTTGGGGTGTTCTTTTTGTTGACAATCAGTTTAGATGTGGTTGAAACTAAAACATTGTACAATTAGACAATTTTGATTTTCTGATCAAGAGTTGAAAGGGTTTTGTTTGATGTTGTGTGAAAACCCTATTAGGGTAATGCAATTGCAATAGGCGTTAGGTGGTGAGTGTCCTGCTAATTCAACAATCTTGTTTGGTGCATCGGTGCTTTTCACTGATGATGTGGAATGCAAACAGAAATAAGATGTCATTAACAAAGGCTATACAAGTTGTCTAAATATTGTTTCTATGACACCAGAATTTTTTGAGCTTCTTGATTCTTCCAGAATCGACTGGAATTTTCTCAATTGAAAACATTACAAATATATTTGGTAAATAACAAATTCCTCTTTCTTGGAAAATGGCTAAACTTGACATTCTTTTCCTGGTGTGGCTGCAGTATCCACTCTTATATCCAGATGGGGAAGAGTTTGTTTATGAAAGTTGCACACCCTTACCATCTTCTTCTGGTTCTATTGAAGGTGCTTTCACATTCATCCCTGGCAGGTACTCCTTGTAGACATTGCTACAAAGTCAAAAGCTAGTGTTCTTAGAATTGCCGCTCATTAACAAATTTTTGAGACCTTACTATATCTTGATGAGTTCTTTCATATTAACAGACTTTAACTGATTAGATCACCCCACCCTAGGGATAATCATTATGCTCTTCACTCATTAACAATATCACACTAATTTTTGTGATAGTATATACGATGCCTATATGTTAGGGTTTTAACATCTTTTGGTGGAACTTCATCATTCGGTGTCCTATGTTGCTCAAACCCATGATTGTCCTGGTTGGGTTTTCACCCTTAACTATGTGCTTTTGATGGATTTTTTTTTCAGGACTATTGTTGGTCTTTTCTCCTTAGTGTCAAGGAGAAAACGATATAATAGATGATTATTATAATATATGATTCTGAATTTCTTGTGGGAAATAACTTCTGGTCATTTATTTGAAGTGAATGCTCTATGGTATGGCAGTTTAAATTATTTCCATCTGCAAACGGTGGTTGTTCCCATAAATCTGAGGCTTCCTTTGATTGCCCAAGACTTAATCTGCCGGATGATTGTCATCATACATTCAGTGGCCTGCTCCTGGGTTGGCCTGTACACCATTAAATAATAGATGGCAGAAAAATCCATTAGTTGGTAGTTAGAATTGTCTCATTGGTGTTGTTTTAGGCTATTCGTGGCTGAAGGGGGTAATCCATTGATTGAACAGGATGCCTGTTGAACCAGTTTAGAATGGGCTGCTACACGTACATACTTTTGGTTTGTGGGAAGAGTATAGTAGTTAAATTAGAACCAAAATTTTGGAATCTCAATAAATATCTTGTTTTACTTGGAAGTAATTGGCTGTTTTTGGTTTATTAGGTTGGCAGACCCTAGAGGAAGACCATTTGATGTCCAAGTGTCGCTTTTTCCACTCCAACTGCCGGACTATGTTTTCTGATCTTGAAGCATGCGGGAACTTACTGAAGATGCTGCTGAAACTAGTGTCAAGTGTTTATTTAGTTTGTCATAACGATTACTGTGTTAATTGATAAGGCGAATCAGCTTTATAATGGCAATGGTGGTTGAATTCTAGCATGTGTATATATATATTTACACAGTTCTTGTGTGCTTATTTGAAGAGGCTTGGGTTTGTGGTCCAGACATCCTGGCATTGTTCTTTTGTTCACGAGTGATATGGTACCAATCTAAACCATCCAAATGTGGGCTAGCCCTTGGATAGGTTTGATCCAATTGTTCACAATCTGATTTCAACCCTTGTAGAATGAAGAACATGGCTAACAATCTAAATAAGGCTTGGTGCTAACCGTATGTCGGAGATTTTATTATTTTTTATGGCACCTTGAAGACCGAAATTAAAGACATTGATTTCGTTGCCCCCAAAATAACTCCTATTAAAATCAAAAGTCTGCAAAATTCTGCGAAGTTTAAAACAATTGGTTGTTGTGCCATGTGGTAGATGGTTATTGGCTTGAAATTAGCCACATAGAAAGAGTGGCGTGGTGAAACATGGGAACTTCTTGGGTGCCATCTCTCTACAAAGTATTAAAAAATCGTGTATATATATAAAGAGCTTTTTACTCGAAAATAAAAATTTCCAGCACTTGGCCAAAAGCGGAGGTCCTAAGTTCGAAGTACACCCTTTTGGGCTCTATTGCCACAGTTTCTTCCAAGTCCACCTCACTTCTTTTCTCTTTTAAGTCCACCTCAGTTTTTTCTAATTCCCCCTCCTACACTTCCCATAATACCATTTAGCCAAAGCCTCCCCCCCTACCACATTCTCCACCGTAAGAGCCTTCCTACACCACATTTTTTTCCTTCTAAATCCACATCATCTTCTTTCCAACCAAACCGTAAAAAACCATCCACCTCATCTTCTTCCCAACCAAACCGTAAGAAACCCCACACCTCACCTCCTTCTCCTCTCCTCACCTCATTCTCTTTCTCCTTCGCTCATTTCTTTCAATTTCTCATAGTTTTTGTACATTGCTCTCCTCTTCTCCTCCTACACATTTCTCCTTACGTTTTTTAAGTAAAATGACCCGTGGACGATGACAAGGCGGCGGGAGAAGAACAAGAACATCCACCCGAGGTAAGGAATGAACTGGGTTTTAAGTTTTTTGAAATGTTTTTTTATAAGAAAAAAAAAAATTTTGGGGGAATTTTTCGGCGTCATGTTCGGCAGGACCATGCCAAGTAGGATTGGCCTGCTTGGCTAGGCTAGTCTAGCAGAGCAGTCCCACACAAATTACATCTGTCGAACATAAAAAAAAAATTAAAAAATAAAAAAAAGTTTTTTGAAAAAAAAATTTTAAATTATAAAAGATAAATTAAATACTATAATAATTAAAAATTTTGTATAAAATATTTAAAATATTTTTGAAAAAAGACTTCGATTAATTTTATTACTTAAAATATAAATACTATAATTTTTACTAAAAGAATAATTTAGTATAATATTGACTAAAAATACTATAACTTATACTAAAAGAATATTTTTACTAAAGGAATGCTTTAAAAATATAAATACTATAATTTTTAATTAAAATATAAATACTATAATTTTTACTAAAATAATATTTTTGAAAATATTTAATTAATTTCATTCTAATTTTTTGATTAAAATATTTTAAAAAGTAAGTAAATACTATAAAATTAATTAAATAATGTTAAAATATAGTTTTTTGTAAAAGAAAAATGATTTGAAAATAGTTAATTAATTTTAGTTTAATCTGTTTGGGCATTGATTGTATAAAAATTTAATTTAATGCTTAGAAAACTTATTTTATTTGTAAAATATGTCATTACATCTAACATAATATGACATGTGACAAACTTCGTACCCACTGCGTCTGCCTGACAGCGTTGGGTCATAGATGTTTGGTCTGACTAGAGACTCCTATGCGGTATCGACTAGTAGCTCGCACGTAGAGTCTGCTGCCGAGGATGTTGGAGAGGTACGTGAGAATGCTATAGTTTCCAGAGTGCCTACGAATCCAACGCTTCTCACTAGCTATGCCACACATGGCCACCATCTATATGGTGGCATCGGGTAATGCTTTTAAGATTTAAAAATTTTACTTATTAATACCAGGTATAATAATAGTATTTGTTTCAATTATAGGAGTACGGCTTGTTGAAGTGTATCAGCCACATGTCGAAACTGGCGAAGTGGGAGTTTGATCCACAAGATGTGTAGACTGGGATATGGCGGGGCTATATTCAGTGCTCCGGCTTATTCCCATTGGTTGACAGTTCCTATCTGATAGTGAGTCGTGTTATATCTACATTCGTTGAGAGATGGTATTCTGAGACGAATACTTTCCATTTGCCATTCGAGGAGATAACTATCACATTCGATGATGTGAACGCACTACTTTCTATTCCCATGGTTGGGAACAGTGTCACCTCCAACATACGAGCGCATGATGCACAGAGATTGGTAGCCCGTACAGTTGGAGTGAGAGGCGAAGGTTGCACAGGAGCTTCAATCTGTACGTGGTCGGTCCCTTAGGTTGGAGTGGCTACGAAGCAGATTTCAGGGGAGGGTGGCTGACGCCTGTGGCAATGAGGTGATTAGATGCTCCGCAAGGAGATATTTGCTTTATTTGATCGGGTGCACACTGTTTGCAGACAAAACAACTCGGGTGGAGGTCGGTTATCTCCAGTGCCTAAAGGATCTTGATAGAGTCCAGACCTACGCGTAGGGAGCCGCTGTTCTAGCACATTTATACCGCATTTAGGGGTTGTTAGTAGGTCAGATGTACGGCAGATCGTTGGTTACCTTACGCTGATGGAGGGGTGGATATACGAGCACTTTTCCATCGTTGTTCCGCACTAGAACATATGCTATCATCCTAGCTAGCCACACATCTACCATTATTTGTTGCGCAGGGAGATAGGTTATCTTACGGACAACAGG
Source organism: Platanus orientalis (assembly GCA_025762735.1). Taxonomy (NCBI): domain Eukaryota; kingdom Viridiplantae; phylum Streptophyta; class Magnoliopsida; order Proteales; family Platanaceae; genus Platanus; species Platanus orientalis. The sequence goes on along the minus strand of JAOXJP010294908.1, from coordinate 10,354 downwards.
ATGACGCTTCAGGAGTCTATTGATGCATTGGGCCCCCACCAGGTATTATGTTTATTTTTATATAGTGTAATATAGTTCAGTACTATCATCATTTTCCCGTAATTATTTTTTTATATGTCTGATATATATTCCAACTTAGGCAGGTCACATGGACACCATACGATGATGATAGGCAATATCACTTGCTTCCTGAGGTTGCATTCTACCATGATATGCTTAAATGCCTTGACGTCGTAGAGCCCTACTATCTGATGCAGGCGTTGAGGCAGCTTGAGTGACGACAGATCATTCCATCTGTCCCACTAGGCTCGGGAGTGCTAGTACTTAGTGCTAGTGCAATGTCCTACCGTCCCACTCATGTTTTTTATCCGGAGGTGTAGGCGGTGTGGCAGAGCCACATACTCTCGGATGAGCATTAGTCTGTGCTGTCACCTTATCTTAGAGATTGTGTGCCCGACTACATGGACTGGTATACACGCATATCACATCGATACGTATAACATCCGGACGATAGATCACATGGAGCATCACAGATTAAGTTAGAGTTAGCAGACTAGGTATATTATTTCAACACTCGTATTTATCATTTTAGTTAGTTTTTGTTATTGCAACTTATATCTATCTATACTTATTTCAGCGTATTGAGCGGGCGAAGGCTCTATTGAGACCGATTGTTTAGGGTTCAACATGTGGGTATAGACATCTGTTGGATACGATTACGCAGGTATGAGATATCTTGACTTGTCGTGCTAACGAGTCCATTGAGACGACGACATTTATGCTGGAGTACAGACGACAAAGGAGGTAGACCATAGAGACGGAGATCACAGAGACAGAGAGTTTTTTTTATGAGTTGTATATGTACTTTATAGGGGATGAGGCCCTTAACACATTGTATAATTTTGTTTAGGGGATGACCCTATTTATATAAATCACAGTTTTTGTTTCTTCGCATTCATTTTTTACTTGTTATTATAATTACATTTTTATACTTTAAAATCACGCACTAAAATGAATGTGTGTGGAGATGAGACCCTTGGCAACTAAAAGATCACAATTGAAATATAAAAACTAAAATAATATTAATATTAATTACCAAAGGAATTTGTTAATACAAAAGGTTTTAATAACTATCGATTATATATATAAGTCGTCAATACGAAATTGTATAATCAATGCACTGTGTGGGATACATCTAAGCTATGCTCCGGCTCAATCAGTTATCAGTCAAATCCAACGTTTCCTGTGTCATTACATCTTCGCTAACCACATGTCAGAATTCTTCAATTCGTGGTTCGTATGAATGTAGTGCCCATCCCAACGTATTATCAGTCTGGTATTTATGCCAATATGTCACGATGAGTGGGATAGGATGATCCGATAAGAGAAAAACCTGTAAACATAACAAAGAGTGAAGTTAAACACTGCTAAGCATGATTGAATGTAATAACACATTGCAACTTATTTACCTGTACAAAGTGGTTGTTGTTCACGAAGCCAATAACAAGTTCCTTCCCGGTGGCAACAGGTATAGGGTCCGATCGGAGTGGTAAGAACGTTAGACACTGTCGCACACTCAAAAGATATAGAACAACATGGTAACATGAGGCTATCAGGTGGCTACATTCTAGCATGGTCATCCAATACTCGTATGACGCACCTTCCATAAAGTGTGCAATAGAATGCCTAATCTCATTCAGTGCTACAAACCCATAAAAAATTGGCTCATAATATTATGTGACTATTTAGTTCATATAACAAGTCATTCCGGACTTGTGACCAACCATCATCTCCCAAGCCCAACAAGGCAATAATCGCTCGGAACTCATAATTTTCATTGGCTTGTATGTCTACAATATACTAAATAAATGGACGTATATCATATGAAAAGTGCCTGATGTTAGTATCATTTGACGAGAATCGAATTGGCATCTGACGAACGACCTATGACAGAAGGGATAATGCATCAACATCAACGATATGACAAATCAAGTTCACTTACACAGTAACAAACCTATTAATTATCTTCTCTTTCACTCTCCTCTATTAGGTTGGTCTCACCGACTGTACAGGGTTGGCATCTATTAGACCTGTGACAGATGTGGAGTAGCTATCTTGCATCGATGGTACTCTAAATGCTGATGACTCATGTTAGGTAGATTTATCCATCTTTTCAAGTGACCTACCTCACATTGTGGATTTGATCTCTGGTTCCTCTATATGTGTACTCCCTGGATTTACCAACTTTCTCAATTTTCTAAGCAGTTGGGCCTTACTTAACTTGTTAGCTTGTGTGTAGGCCTCCTTTAATAGCTTAAATCCCTCGATATGAATATCATCATCATTTACATGGTTTTGGTTCGAGGTGGGTTGTATGTCAAGCTTGTGCCAATGAGTATGCAAAAAATGAAGTGGAATTAGACACCTCTGCCTAGTATAGTTAGCAATTTCGTAGGCGCATGGCAGGCTGTGGGTGCATCTAAGCTGACATCCACATGCAACAGGGTTAATCCCAATAAAACCAGTCCGCTTTGTCTCATCAAGTATCTTCTCAAGTGCAGTGATTGAGACGTTCCCAGGAAGCTCCCTAAACATGGACGGCCTAAAATTGTGTTAGACGACCATCTTTGATTTCTCGAACGATGCTTTGATTAATGTATGTTGTAACAGAAGCATGTTGTGTACGTTCAACCAAGTAAACTCAAAATTTTCTTGATTAGATCCCAACTGCTTCTTTAACCTAGCATGGACACTCAACCCTATAGGATCATAAAGAACAGCTACTTAGATACCAAATAATGAGGAACAATTGTAAGTAGAAGAAAAACAAAAAACAACTTTACCTATTCATCGTTGTGGCCCTCAGATGCATAACTCGGTCTGTCCAGGCTACAACAAACCTATCCTTGTAGGTATCCAACCAACTCCGCACAAAGTTAAGTGCGTCTAGATAAGGACTGAACTGCTTCTCTAATAGTGCTAAGTGGTTGTTGTAATCCTCTTCTGTTGGTGATAGAACCACTAGATCCTAGTAGGTCATTAAGAAATCCCACGCCTCTTTTGTTGAAAATAACTTCTCATACTTTGCAAGCATATATTTTATTGATGTGCCACCTACACAACAGATGTGTGGTAGTAGAAAACATTCGTGAGATAGCATTCATTAGGGTTAAGTCCATATCTGTCACAATGACGTGTGACAAAACCCTTTCATCCATAATACTGCGTAAGACATCCATAACCCAATTGAAGTTGTTTTCCTTCTCATGTTGTAGAAACACAAACGGCATGGAGAAGGTCATATCAGTAGATGTCATCGCAACGATTTCTAGAAGGGGCATACAATATCTATTGGTTTTATATGTGTAATCCATGAGCAACACATGTGAGAATGCATGTAATAAATCCAAGCTGGTTGGGTGTGCTCAAAATAAGTCGGTGATAGTTTCACTATCTTCACTCGTACGGTGCCACTCAATGTATTGATGCTCAGCTTACATTGCCAATAATTGCTGCATCTAGGATCTCCCACCTTTTTCTTCTAGCTTATATTTGTGTCGTGCATTGTAGAGTGCCTTCATTGTAGTTGTATTGATGAGATCTTTTTTCTTTATAGTAACCAAAATTTCTTTTAGTCGTACGTTACTCTTGGACATGTCCTGTAATAATGAGTATTCCTCTTCGGATAATCTACTAACATAGGAGTGACCCTCTAGATAAACTGTAGCCCGGTGGTTATGCACGCCGCATACAACTTCTAACATCTAGTCATCATCGCTGGGCAACATCCTACTTTTCAATCGGAATGGACATTCACATTTTTTTGTACCCATCCCCCTAACATTGGCACCCACACCGATGTTTTTAGACCTCCTGTCTTTTCTATACCGTCCACTCTTCTCACATCCAACGGTCAGACTGACTTTTCTTATAGCACTACCTAAATCTGAGTTCAAAATGGAAATCACAAAACCATTCTTCTTTGCAACATCTGTTGCCCACTTAATCAAGTTTGCTCGATTAATGAATATCTGCAAAAGAGAGAAAGAACACAACGGTCAATTGATCCACTTACTATGGATTGATTTTTAGCGTATACTAATGACTGATTTTTACCTCGTATATGATGAACTCATAACTGTAATCCACGACCATTTGATCATAAGTCTGGCTATATTGGGTGGGCTGTAATCACAAGATTTATATTTGTATATTAATAGACAAAACAAATTCTTAAAAACATTGATTGATTTTTTTTAAAATTTTTTTGTTATGTTCGGACTTGACTAATCAAGCATAGCAGGGTCTGCTCAGCCAGTTCAACCGAGCACCCTATGTGGTGCTTGGTCAGACTAACCGAGCACACTACACTATAAAAGTGTGCTCGGTTAGGTTGGCTGAACACCACATAGGGTGTTCGGTTGGGGTGACCGAGCAAACTCTACTATGCTCAGCTAGTTTGATGGAGCACACCATTGGTTTGCTTAGCTTGGTCTTGCTGAACACAACATGAAAACTCAAAAAAAAAAAAAAAAAAAAAGGGATTTACGTACCTATGTGCATCCTTCTCACTCCGATTCACTTCCATTGTACTCTATTACTTCACTATTCTCTTGTAAATGCCTAATCTTCAAAATGAGGTGCTGGGAGAAAGAATTTGGGAAGAAACCTAAGAAGTGAGGTGTATTGGGAGAGAAATAAATAGAGGGGAGGGAGTACGTAACGTTGGTTTTGGAGGGAGAGAGTGAGGTGGACTTAGAAATCTGTTTTTTTTTCTTCAAAGGGTTAATGTAGACTTTGTATAATGGGATATTTTGGGAAAGGAAAATATGACTTTTAAGTGAGGTGGACTTAGAAAAAATTGTGGTGGAAATAGAACATCTACATAAGAAAAACCAGATTTATCTGGTGAATGGGAGAGACAGGGAATCCATGTCGTCCGAGGATAAAGTAGGTGCTCTAAGAGATCTAATCCAAAAAAAAAGGGGTTAAATTAAGAGGAATGTTATAATAGACTCCAATAAAGCTAACTGTATATGTTATGTCATTGGGGGATGGCATTTTTTAAATATTATTCTTTACCATGTGGACATGCTAGATTAGCAATACATATTGTTCCAGTTGGGTTGATATCCTCTGCGGTGTGAATATTTACGCCGGGCTGGAGCCACCATTCATGGGGTGTTGTGTGGCATCATGTACTGACACAAGTATGGGCCCCACCTTTCTTGTCAGTACCTGACACCACATGGCACCCCATGAATGGTGGCTCCACCCTGGCACAAATATTCAGCATCGCAGAGGATATTATCGTTCCAGTTGGCCCTAACTCTTATTTATTTTTCCACATCATCTCCCGTCTGAATGGACAGGTAGCACTCCAGTCTCTGCTTAGGATTTGACACATCATTGTGTATTTATTGTAATGCCCTCCTTGAACCGGTCTGATATCAAGTGCGACACCCCCCCTGATGGGACACTCAGGAGGGGGAATCAAAAACCTCCAAAAAGTGAATTGATTCTGCCCCCCCACCCCGAGTGTCCCATCAGGGGGCATGGCGCATACAATTTCACCCCCCTTGAACCTATATGAATAGGCTCAAACCAACTTTGTCAGACCACATGTCACGCACTTGGTAAGGGAGTGGTATCTCTCCATTCAGACCGGAAAAGATTCAAAATCTTTTTTTTTTTTTTGGGATAAAAGGGCCCTAATTCTGTGAATTAATTGTACTTCTCCGGCTCAGATTAGGTGTGACTCCCAAGGTTAGGACAAGGTCTTTCTGACATTAGGGGTCAACACATCAGCACTGAAAAAATGATTACAATTTTTGGGGATGTTTTCCACTTTTTGGTGCTGATGTGCTCTGCCCTTTATGTTAGCCGGACCTTGTGCTGACATCAGGGTTCACATCTAATCCGGGTACTTTTCACCTACGAATAATAGCACTGTTAATTAATTAATTAATTTTAAATAAACCGTTTCAATTATCCCGATGGATGGATAGGCTAAAACTCATCAGATGGAAAGTGCGTGACATGATGAGACATATGATTTTTCTGTGAGCTGGCTTTTCAACGGGCGTAGTTATAAATTATGCATCAAGAATTGTTTTACCTTCAATTATGTCTTCTTGACCAAGTCTAAATCTACATCTAATCCTTTGTGACAATCACTGCAGTTCGATTAAGAGAACGAAAAGCATTGAGTGTTTTATTGAAAAATATGATAACCATACTATAAAAACCACTTTGCATTTTGGAAACCTCACTCTCTTTCTCTGGCGTATGTTAAAAATTATGCATCAAGATTTGCCACCTTCAATTACGTGTTCTTGACCAAGTCTAATCTAAATCTAATCCTTTGTGACACTGAGTTCAGTGATTATTACTGCTCCTTTGTGACACAGTTCAGTGATTATTACTGCAGGTTCAATAAGAAGGAAAAGCACCGAGTGTTTTATTGAAAAATATAATAACCACATTACATTTAGTAAACACCTCTCTCTAATGGGTGTATGTTAAAAATTATGCATCAAGGTTTGCCACCTTCAATTATGTCCTCTTGATGAAGTCTAATTTAAATCTAATATTTTGTGACACTTTGCTCAGTAATTATAACTGCAGATTCAACGAGGAGAAAGAAAAGCATCGAGTGTTTTATTGAAAAATATAATAACCATACTAAAAAAACCACATTACATTTAGGAAACACCTCTCTCTCTCTCTCTGTCTCTCTCTCTCTTCAACGGGTGTATGTTAAAAATTATGCATCAAGATTTGCCACCTTCAATTATGTCTTCTTGACTAAGTCTAATCTAAATCTAAACCTTTTTGACGCTTATTTTAGTGATTATCACTGCAGGTTCAATAAGAAGGAAAAGCATCGAGTGTTATTGAAAAATATAATAACCATAATATAAAAACCACATTGCGTTTAGGAAACCCCTCTCTCCCTCTCTCTCCATAAATAATAGATATCCAAAGTAAAATACAAATATTGTCACCAAGCACCAAAAATCCATGTGTTAATAATTTAGGGGTGTCAACAATCAGGCTGAGCCAAGCTCTGCCCAGCTCAGGGTAGGCTAGTCAAGGATTAGGCTTAGGCTTGGCTCAAGTTCATCACGAGCTTGAGGTACTGAGCTCAGGCTTGGCTCATTAAACTTACTGCACTAGGCCTTACTCTTAAAGCCCAACAACTCATGAGCCAAACCTGCTTCTAAAGACAAAAGATATGGCTTGTTGAAACAGGCTCACTGACCCTTATTATGTACATATATAAGACTCTTAATAAACCAAGTCAGCTAGGCTTATTATTTTGAGTGTTGTAAACATCAAAATTTGTTGTGTGAATTTATTTCTTGGAAATATGTATTTACAAATTACCTATTCAACATATTGAATGGTTTATCGTTTTATGTGGGAGGTCTACTTCTCCATATTCGGATTTCAGAATCTGTTAATTGCATGTCCTTCCATATGGGGGAAGGAGAAAACCTCTGATTGAGGCTTGATGAATATGTAATAACATCAGAGATAGATTTTGAAAAAAGTATTATATTTCATTGATGTAATATGTTTACATATACAATGAGTAAAGAGAAAATAGAAGAAATAAGGATACTTTTTAAACGATGCTTGCATAGAATAATCATATGTATATAAGGCTTATATATTGCATAGTTGAGGTCATTTCTTCTTTTCTTTTTTGATTTGTTGTTGTTGTAGAGCTGGTTCCTAGGAACTTAGAGCTTTAGAAAGCAAGCAATACTCTCTTGTTCTTCTCTCTTGAAGTAGAGTGTTGGAAATTGATCTTTATTTTCTGTGTGTGAAATTTTGATTTTTATAGGATATGTTTCAAGGTGGTAGCGTCACAGGATGCTTGCTAGAAATCACCCTCTTTTCCTAGTCTTTAGGAGTCTAACTATAACGCCCCCGAACTTAGATTCGGATATAGGATCCGTAAGTGCCCCAGATTCGGATCATTACATTGTTTTGATAACCAATATTCACAATCCGATAGTTATGGGTTCTCACATATTCACAAGGTTTATTTTATTTAATTTACAATATTCACTTATCTTATTAAACATATTCTAAGTTCGATAATTGTGGAAGTGTAATTCAATAAGTTGCAGTGGAAATAATACTATAATCTCCAATAGAGATTCAAAATAGTAGAAATCAATTATCTACATCAATGTTGTTCCCTTTCACCCGAACCACAAACAAAGGAAAAAAAATAAATCCATCCAATAATATCAATACAATGTAAATGGTTTAAAGATATACATGTCTCAACTACAATAGAAGGAAGTATGTTGGAATTGCCATAACAAGCCTTTAGGATGAATGACCTGCAAGTATAGTTAGTCTAAAAACAAAATGGCTAGGTTAGTTTCAACCTATAAGCAATCTAATTGATCATAGGCAATATAAGGCAAAAACATAATTTTGAGTACTAGCAAGTTCAAAAGTCAATATAGAACCCTAAACAAAGATCGAAGTAGTAAGCATAATCATGTTAGTACAAACTGAACAATAATCATATATCAAACTAAAGTTAAAGGTCCAATGCAAAGGTCTAAGTTTGAATATATAATTTTAATTTCACATTACGGAGCTCAATGCTAAATACCGAATAAGAATCGGTGTCCAAACAAGTAATTTAATATAAAGGTCAAAGTCTATGAATTCAATGACATATGTTAGTTTCATAAGATCCGATGTCCAATGATTTGAAGTTTTCAAAGTTTAATGTTTCGATAGGTTTGAAGTTCAGATGGTTCAAAGTGTTCGAAGTTCAATTTTAAGGTGTTTGATGTTCAATGATTCAAAGTGTTCAAAGTTTAATGTTTGAAAAAGTTCAATGTTCTATATTTCAAAGGTTCAAAGTAAAATATCCGTATGCTCTGGTCAACCCCACGGTTAGGGTCTAGATCTCGAGTCAAACCCCACTAGTAGAGCCAATGTCTTTGTTGTAACCCCAAGGGTAAGATCCTGATCTTCTGATAATCCCCAAAAGTATGGATAATATTCGTAAAACCAAAGAGCATGTCTTAAGTACTTTCTTACACTTAACCTTGTGAGTAGGCCCAAAGAGTCAAAGGTCACACTTAGCCTGGTGAAAAGGCCTAAATAGTTGATGGTCACACTTAGCCCTGTAATAGGGTCCAAAATAGGTTAAAGGTTCAAAGTCTAATAAGGTTCACGTAAATAAGTTCAAAGGTTCACATGGTTTCGATAATCAGAATATTCCTATAATGCATAAAACAAATATAAGCATATCATTATCATGATTCAATCATTTCGAAGGTATATGATTCACTTAGATTCGATAGTAACATATGATTCAATGTTCGTAAGACCAGAGTCACAATATGACTAAGATTTCATATAAAATCAATGATTTAAAGTATGTAGTAGGATTTGATGGTTCACATAGTTCATATGATCACATAGGGAGTATATAGCTCAATAGAATCAATGACTTTAATACAAACTTATAGAAATTCAGAAATTCAAATGATTTTTCAATGAATTTAAATGTAGAGATCAATTAAATATCACTTATAGTATTCTAAACAAAGGGCAAAGCAAGTTTACTTATCAATTTAATCATTAATAGTGTAGATCTCGAAGGGTTCACAATTTCACACATATTTTTAAAGATTTCACATGGAAAAAATTCAGATTTCACATGATTTAGTGGTTTCAATGAAGGAAATCAGTCTACACAATGTTTAAGAACAATAATCTTTCTCAAAATAAATGCAGATCTAAAGATCTAAGAAGATTCAATGGTTCAAAGCATAGATCTACATAATTTTCAAAAGTTCCAATAAGAAAAGAGTTGTACCAAGTATAAGGAACATGGATATTTACTAAGCAAACTAGAATTCATAGATCTAGCATGGTTCAATGGATTGAATTCAAGGATTTTTAATAATCTTAAAGGATTCCATGGATAACATAACAAAATATGAAAATCACAAGAGGAAAATACATCACATCACCTATAATGAGCAAAATTACTTACAATCTTTCTAATTCCTTTGTATGCCAAAACTCCTTTACTTCAATATCTCAATTCACCTTGTTCTACAATATTAGAGTAGATTTAACATCCAATGAATGAAACTAGGGAGATCAATGAAGAAAATCACCTAATCTATAAAAAACTTTAAAAAATGGGTTGAACTTATCAAATTGAGGAAGAACTCCCACTCTTTTCTCCTAAAGCTCCGAAATCTCTCTCAACATTCATTTCTTTGTTGTAAGATGTGTTTTGGACCAAAATGAAGTCACAATATGGTTATATTTCATCACAAACAAGATCCCACTCATGTAG
>JAOXJP010294897.1:0-10301 GCA_025762735.1 Platanus orientalis | reverse complement strand
CCCCCCCCCCCCCCCCCCCCCCCCCCCCCCCCCCCCCCCCCCCCCCCCCCCCCCCCCCCCCCCCCCCACCGTCCTCCCAGTGCAGAGGATCGCCCTTTTTAAAAACAAACATTCTAATTAAATGAAGGAAATAAATGTTTTGTCTAAGACACCAAGGGATGCCATATAGAATAAAATGGGTTGGATGAAATTTCAAATTCCTACTCATTGGAAGGAAGAAAATGTTCTATGATGAAAAAGTGTCTATAGTGTGTGTGGTGAATGATAAGCTGACATGTATTGTATTTGGGATTAAAAACATCCAAAAAAGTGTTCAAATGAAAAAATAGGTGTTCAAAAAGAGATACCAAATTTAAAAATCCATCATGTGTCAATCAGCGTATGGTTATAGAGGTCTGTGTCAACACAGGGAATCATTCTCCAACAAAGAACCATATCAAGGCATCAGGCGTGGTGTATAGGATTGGTTTCCTAGCAAAAAAATATTTTACTTTAGCAAATGTGTCATTGTAGCTTTTCTTGAAATTATAATATTTTTTTGAATTTGATGTCTTTTACTGACCACCTAAACACTTTTTTGACCCTGTTACCTCTAAAAACAACACATGTCTGTTTATAATTCACCATATACACTACAGAGGTACTTTTATCACAGAACATTTACTTCGTTCTTTGTTCTTGATCCCCCCCTTCGTTCTTTGTTCTTGATCCCCCCCATCTCTCTCTCTCTCTTCTCTTTCTCTAGGAATGCTTAAAGATGAGGGGAATTCTCACTTGATGTAATGACGCCTAATACATGTCCTTTGTTCTTGATGCGGCTCCCCCTCTCTCCAGAAAATATGAAAAGATGGGATTTTCGCAGGCAAATTCTAATTTGGGAGGCAAGGCAAGAAGATCATATCCGATCAATCTTTTTTTCTACAGCATTCCAGAATTCAATGAGGCCTTGGCGAGAAGATAGTGAAAGGTGAGTTGAAGGAAGACGTTACCCAGATTTGCTTCTCCAAGAATTCATCTCATCTCATCCATTGATTTTGGTCATATAACTGTGGATTTTACTACAGAGACCTGAAGTTGGAAAATTTACTTCACGAGGGGAACCGCAAGATCACAGTCTCACAAAAACAAGAGAAGATTAACCCCTCTTTCTCTCTCTAATTTGGACATTGCCAAGCTGTGCCAAGCTTGATTCATTGTTAACGAGCTGAGTCTGAGCCTAGTCTTTGTTTGATGACCCTGAGTTCAGCTGGGTAAAACCCAATTCAGCTCGACTTGTTGACACTCCTATTTTTTTTAATAGCACCCCTAATTTTTTTTCACACCCCTTTCTCTTTATTTTTTCTCTTTACACCCCTTTTCTATACATAATACTCTTATTTTCTCACCACACCCCCACTAAGCCATCCCCTCCTTCTTCCCTAGCATAGCGGCGGTCGCAACAGTAGACCTGCACAGAAAGCCTTTATTTAGGCCTCCAAATCCGAGCAATGTGTTCCAAAAAACAATGAAAAACTATAAAAAAAAAAAAAAAAAAAAAAAAAAAAATGTTGTTTTTGTTGCTACCGGGGTGACCATCACTGTCGCCGAAGTGGAAGGGGATGGGGTATGGATAGAAAGGTAATTTCAAACATGGGTATGTGTTGGAATTAATAACTTTTGTCAAGCATAATAATGCTGACTTAATATGTGGCTGTTCGGACTGGAGAGATTCGAACTCCACCGTACATTTAAGAGATTGGAAGACCTACATTTCTTGCCGTTGGTTTGGAATCTTGTCTCTTTATCAGGAGTAAAATAATATAAAACAAATCAGTGAGGTTAATGATTATGTTGCCCAAATTGGCTTGATTATGGCTAAGGCCATGGGGATGAAAAAGCTTGTCCTGGAAGAGGAGAAGAGATTTCACACTCACTGTCTCTTATCTTGAAAACTTGATAGACTTGTGCCCTTGGCATGTCAAGAACTTGATTTTAGATTGTAAGCTTATTTCAGCTTCTTTTGATGAAATTAAATACTCCTTGTTAGGAGATCTTTGAATGGTACAACCCATTGTTTCCTTAAAAAAGTGTTGTCAATCCATCACCGTATGTACCCAAATGATCAGTTGTAGCAAATTTTGTTGTAGCTTTTTGTAGTATGAATAACAAAATCACAAAAAAGATAAGATCCATGTTGAAAGGCATAAAAACCTATGTTAAAAAACAAAAAAACCATTCTTTTTGTTCATGCTACAAAAAGATATAGCAAAACTTGCTGCAGCTGATCACTCCTTGTATATTTATTCCCCCCCCCTCAAAATTTGATTGGATTAGTGCTCTTATTTCTAATGTTCTTCCCTCACGCACTCCAGATTTTATGCACGCAAAATCCAAGCACAATGCTTGTTTAGTGCAAATCATTTTTCAATACTGATGTGAATGTTCTCAACAAGGCCCTGACATGCATTGTGCATCAATTTTGCGTGCACAGAAACCGGGCTGTCCCTCACCGATTTTGCTGGTTAATGAAATTTTCTGATCCATTTCCCCCCCCAGGCGGAAAATTGAAGAAAAAAAAACTACATTTTATTCATACTACAAAAACTGCAGTAAAATTTGCCGCACGTGATGACTACCGACGTTGCAATGCCACCGCTTTCGGTTGTCTTCAGAAACGGGAATGATGCTTGGAATCAATTACCCAACTCCGAATCAACTACCCAACTCCGAGAAGGTTGTTGGCTTTTGCTTTCGCCCTTATTGCACCACCAAACGCGTCTGTCTTTAAATTAATTTTTTTTTGACCTTTTGCTTTTTTATTTTGTAGCCCCTTCCATTACTCCAATGCCAAAATCACCCTCCGAGCAATACAAATTAACGAGTCACCCCTTCCATTGACTCAAATCTTATTGGACTATCTTATAAAAAATAAAAATAAAAATCTTATTGACAAGCTTGGATTATGTGAGAACGAATCTCGTGAGAACCGGAAACGACACCAGAGGGGCTGACGCATCAGTACCAAAAAGTGATTTTCACTTTTTGGGGGGCTCTTAATCACTTTTCGGCACTGATGTGTCCGCACCGCCATTTTCACAGTTCTCACAAGATTGGTTCTCACCTAATTTTTAGTGGTAGTTTTGGGAAAATAGTGAAATTTGTACTTCCTTGCTTTTCCTTTTATTTTATATCTTTCTTTTTTTTTTTTCCAATTACAGGGGTTGGAGGCAGGCTCCTACCAAGAAGAAAAATGTAGTGACAAGTGACATCGAGTTAATAGCCATCGGCCTACAACCCTGGGTCAGGAAATAAGCCATTTCATCACCCTAAGGCAACTCAGAACACTTGCTGAAAGGCCGACTGAAGAATCATGGATGAATCGCAGTCCAGAAACGAGTTTTTAATATAAGAATAAAGCAGATGCAAATCAGTTTAGGTTGTGAAGCGTTAGTCCAATCTGTCACAAGATATGACAATTGAGTTAGGGTTCGATGATACAACATTTGAATGAAATGCTGGCTAATCACGCCAATAATGAAGCTCATAGCAAATCACCTGTTTGATATTTATTTTTTAAGCACAAAAAGAAGCATGTTATTCAACAGGGATAAAAAGGCATCTGTTCGTCTCAATCACCTTAGGTGTACGTGAAAAAGAGCTCATGTTTTTTTTACAGCTAAATAGAGCCCCATTCCCAAGTGATTAGGGCACATGGGGTAGATCGCAAATAAGTTTAATCCCAGCTTACACAGAAAAAGAAAAGCTTTAATGGGTTGATACCAGCAAAGCAAATGGCGAAAGTAAATCACCATTATCACTGGAAAGACTCACAAGGTTGAGCTGGATTGAACTTCACTCAGAGAATCCTGAACAGCCTTCAAAAGCAAAGGCATTAACTTCTGATTGGTGACGATGATGCCCGTGTCCAGATCCAGGAATTTTCCCCTGGAGAAATCCAAAGAATTCCCTGCAGCATCTGTAACCACACCACCAGCTTCTGCAATCCATGAAAAAATAGAATTTATCATAGCTGGAAAACAAAAGCCCTTTCAATCCCTAAGAACAATGCAATCTCAGTAGTCATTTTAAATGCAGGATTGTGTGGCTAGATTAAAACGTGGCATGAAAATCAAATGGAATTTCTCAGGTTTTGTGAGACAGCTCTCCTAGTGACACTGTTTTCTCAACAATGTTTCAACTTTTAAAACTTTTTTCTGCACTATGATACCCAAACACCTGTTAAGTTGGTAAAATGTCTGTTGACTGCGTAGTTCTGGGTCCAAATTTATCATTTAAAGGACGCGCATTTAGCATGCCACTTTAAGTTAGGTAGCTGATGCCCTGAAATGAAAAAGGGGCCTATCTGATGGTAACACCAAAAATTTTAACCAATCAAAACTAAAATGAAAAATAAAACACCAATACTCGTATTGGATATTAAATGATACTTCCAGAATACACATTCTTGATTCCTGTTGTACCATCATCTATTTTATATGCATGCCAATTTTTTCTTTATTGTTTTGCCAAAACAATTATACCAAATGTATGAATGGTGTATTCTAACATTGTAGATATTAGTATGTTCCTCAGATTTTGCATGAAGTAAAAAGATAATTAGCTTTATAGACTAAATGTTGAAGAAGCACAATATCAACCATCATCATATAGGATGGAAAACTGGTATTTATGTATGTCTCAAATTTTGAAAATAGATATATGCCCATTTTCCATTTCAGTGTCCATATCTTTGTGACTTTCCATATCCAGTTGTGGGTATTTAAGGCTTAAATTCATTGCATGTCACTTGTTTCAGCTCATCTACACCACTCAATATCCATGTTCATAGCTTCCCTACACCTTCTAAGTCTATTTTAAATATATGATCTATACCTCACCAACCCATAATCCTACAGTCCAATATTTCTCAGCCAAATACACTACTCTATGAACTGTTTTTCCATTCATAATCTGGACAAGAACATGCAAATGTGTTAACCAATCGATGTTTAACGGGGACTCAAACATGCAACCTCATGGTTCAAATGCAATATGTTAATCAATTGAGCCATGGGCTCAAGCTCAACTCTATGAACATTTTTATACAAACATAGTAATATAAATAATGGGATATCCCAAAGTGATCATTTTCGTTATCCCGGTTCAAGCATCTATAAAGAGAGATATTGAAGAGGATGTTGCTCGTAGAAATAGATTGTGGTGGATGAAGCAGAGAGATGCTTCTAGACTCTGGATTGTTGTGTGAGAAGAGTGGAACCTTTAATAAGAGTACAAATGCAACATTTATCGTGCTCGTTCCAAAGGAGGAAGTAAAGGAATTCTCTGACTTTCGGCCTATAAGTCTGTGAGTAGTTTATACAAAATTATTGCAAAGGTCTTATCCATGTGGTTGAGGTCTATGATGGGGGTTTGGTTTCTGATGCTCAGAGTGCTTTTGTAAAAGGTAGACAAATTACTGATGGTATCTTAATTGGCAATGATCTGGTTGACGGGAGACGCAGATCGAAAGAAAAAGGGTTGGTGTGCAAGATTGATTTTGCAAAAGCCTATGATAGGGTGAACTGGGATTTCCTACGCTAGACTCTGAATAAAAAGGCTTTTGGAAAGAGATGGATTTAGTGGATCATGGGGTGCCTTGACCATCCTTATTTCTCTGTTATGATAAATGGTGCCTCAAAAGGCTTCTTCCTCTCCTCTAGAGGTATTAGACAAGGGGATCCCTTGTCCCCTTTCCTCTTCACTCTGGTAGCGGATGGGTTTAGTGCCTTAATGTCAAAAGGAACAGATGTTGGTCTTATAAAGGGTTTCAAAAGTAGCCAAACGGGTCCTCTGGTCTCCCATTTACAATTTGTGGACGATACCATTTGTTTTGTAGAAGCATGCAATAATCAAGTAGCAAACTTGAAGATTGTTTTAAAAATCTTTGAAAGTATCTGTAGCCTTAAAGTTAAAGTTGCTAAATCTAGTATGGCAAGGATTGGAGTGGAGGAGACGACCTTACATTCTTATGCAGTAAACGTTGAATGTCAGGTCCAACCATGGCCTATTAAAGATTTGGGAATGCCTCTTGGGGGCAATCCTAGAGGCATTCCTTTCTGGGACCCTGTTGTGGAGAGAGTTAATAAAAGATTGGCGGGGTGGAAACATCTCTCTAGGGGGATGAATTACATTGATTAAGGTAGCTTTGTTTAACATGTCATTCTATTATATGTCCCTTTTCAAAATGCCCAAGAAGGTGAGCAGGGAGTTAGGAAAGTATCAGCAGAACTTTCTATGGAAAGGAGGGAGGGGTAAAAAAGACCATTTGGTGGATTGGGCTGATGTTTGTAGGACAAAGGAGTACGAAGGGTTAGGAATTGGGCATCTCAATGAGAGGAATTTGGCTCTACTTGGAAAATGGCTATGGACGTTCTTCAATGATGACAACAGTCTTTGGCAATCCCTTAAATCGCAATAAATATGGCATGGATTCAAATGGGTGGGATTGCTCCCATCGTCCTTTTTCTTCTATGTCATTGGTCTGACGACAAATTATCAAAATATATCCCTTGTTCATTCCCCATATTCGACTAGTGGTGGGCAATGGTAAGTTAATTAAATTTTGGACCGACCTCTGGTGGGGTGACAACTGCTTATCTATTGCTCAACCACGCCTCTTTAGACTATCTTCTCATAGAGATGCGGTCATTGCAGATGTCTTTTCCCCCTCCTGAAGCAGTCACTCTTGGAATTTGATATTCAAGAGGGACTTATTTGATTGGGAGGTTGACCTTCTTGCTCATTTGGTGTCTAATCAGAAAAAAGTGTTCATTTCTAATTCCTTTCCAAATAAGTGGGTTTGGGCTCTCAATTCCTCTAGGCTATTCTCTTGTAACTCATTCTTTAAAGCTTTACTCCACCAAAATCTAGATTTGTCATTTCCTACCAAGAGGATTTGAAATTCTAAAGTTCCCCCTAGGGTGAAAGCCTTCATATGGTCGTCAGTGCTTAACCAGATAAATACTATGGATGTTCTCCAAAAAAAGAAGGCCTCATAAGGCCCTTTCTCCTCAATGGTACATTTTATGCAAGAATGAAAGCGAATCCTCAATGCATATATTCATTCATTGCCAGTTTACTTTGGTCATTTGGAATCATTTTTTCTCTTCAATGAGGAAAACGCATGTTTAGCCAAAGAACACTATGGCCTTTGTTAGTCAATGGCATGGAGGGGGCAAAGGAATCCAGGTCAAGTTGTTTTTGGACAACTTGATGCGTGCGGTGATGTGGGGAGTGTAGAAGGAAAGAAATAGACGGATATTTGAAGAGAAATGCAATACTAAACAGGAGGTCATCGATAGTATTGTGCAAGATATTGGTTATTGGCTAGTAGTGCTCAAGGAATTTCAAGGTTTTCCTCTTTCCTTCTTCATTAGAGATTGGGTCTCCTTGCTTAATGAGACCCATTCTAGAAGAATAATTCAAGTGAAAAATTGGATTCCTCCCAAAATTGGTTGCTTCAAAATGAATTTTGATGGAGCTTCCAAAGACAACCCGGGCAAAGTTGGTTTTGGTTGTGTGATTAGGGATCATGACCATAATGTGATTCGAGTAATTTGTGGGCCCTTGGGAGTGTGCAATGCCATTCAAGCTGAAGCAAAATAGCCTCTTAATGGGGCTAAGAGAGATCAAGCGTATTATGTTAAGGGGTTGTGAGGTTGAGGGTGATTCAGCTGTGATCATTAGTTGGGGGAAGGGAAATTGTATGGGCTCTTGGTAATTGGCTTCAACCATTTATGAGATTAGGGAACTTATGTCATTGCTTTCTATTTCTTTGGTTCATATTGATAGGAGTTAGAATGAGTTGGTTGATAAGCTAGCTAATTAGGGGGTAAATTCCCACTTGGTCTTCTCTGGAAATTGTCTTCCTGAAGGTTGCTTGTAGGGTGATTCCCCCTGTTGTTGTATTTTAGTTTTTTCCTCTCATTTTAATAAAGTTATTTATCCAAAAAAAAATACCATTGAAATTGAAGCGAAATTTTTTATAAGACAGCTATAAGACCAACCATGCTTTATGGAACAAAATTATGGAAAGCCTAAAAACAACACATACATAGAAAGTGCGGCTGAGATGAGGATGTTGGGATGGATGAGTGGCAATACTATAAAGGACGGAATAAGAAATGAATCCATTGCATAAGCTTAGGTCTAGCACTAACAGGTGAATATGAGGTGAAGTATGGTTCAGTCATATGCGATAAAGAGCAATGACAGCACCAACCAGTAAGGAGTGAAATGATGCAAGTTGAAGGTGTTAAAAGGGCAAGAAGAAGGCCAAAGTTGGCTTGGGTTAAGGAAAGACATGGGTGCTTGTGATTTAACGGCAGTATGAACTTAGATAGAGTGGAATGGTGGAACAAGGTTGACAAAGGAATCCCCATATATATGCAGAGTCTAGGATATGGGTGTAGACAGAATGGGGACATATTGGAGGTTGGCAAACTAAGAGGGGGGAACTTGGGGGGAGCAGAGGGGTAAATAAATGATAGCAACAAGAAGGATGGAGAATTTCAAAGGCATTGAAATGAAGCTAATAAGCAAAAGGGGGAAAACCAACTGCTGGTGGCTGAACAAGGAGGAGGTTGATGTTCTGTTCAAAGAAGGCAAACCAAGAATCTGCATCACAGAAATGAGGGAACGAAGAAGGATAACATTCTAAAACAGATGCTTAGTGGGCCGCTTCCTTGGTGGAGAGCCAATGAAGGTGCAAATACACAAAGGGTCACCAAAAATATGGAGAAATCTACGGTTAGTAGCTATGGGAAGAATTGAAGTGCCCTAATATTGTTTGTATCCCAGTTCAATTGATGGCGCCAAAGGCCTTGGTTGGTGGGATCCAGCTGCCGGGAAACCTCAAGGTGCAACAGGGTACTACTGGATTGCTAAATATGGCCTTCTAATACATCTTTTGTATGAAACGTGAAGATTTTTTTAGGGCAATCAGGAAGGCATGTGTAGGATACACTAAGATTAATACCCAGAACGTCACTGCAGAAAAGATGGAACTCATCTGTGTGCTGCTCAAACATCGGTTCCCAGAAATTATACCAATAGAGTTAGTAATAGAGGATGAGAACATGACAACAGCAGTGAAAATAGTGATTGAAGAGCAAATTTGTTCATATCTATTTATAACATGGTAGCTGGAGTAAATATACAACAGTGAGATGGAAACAGTCGGTGGAAAGTGTATGGGATCCAGCCAGTGATGACAACAAGAAGAAAATGAAATAAAGTATAATGGAAGTTGAAAACTAGAAGTTGCTTTCATAAGAGGAGAAGCGTTGGCGGCACAATATTTCAAACAATTGGAGGCAAGGGACAAGGTGAGGGGAAGAGAAGGTAGGAGTAGAGAGAGTAGAGGAAAAGAGGGAAGAGAAAGGGCTACACACAGGAAGATGCAAAATATAAAAACAAGGGGGAAGAAAGATGAAGTCCTTAGTAACTATGGTGCTAAAAGTTCCAGGAGGAGATGGAGTGAAGAGTGTGAACCCTCCAACCCTTTGAAATGAAGATATTTTCATGGAATGCTCGTGGGCTTGGCTTCCTTAGTTGGAATTGAGAGGAAGTATCTAGGTTCGTGTAGATTTAGGGATTTACAATAGGAAACTAGGGTTTATGCATGAAGGAACAAAACAACGTATGAGGCTGAATGTGATCGTATTTCTCACTCTCTTCATATTAGTATTTATACTCCTATACATATACTATACCGTATGGTATAGCTATATAACACAAATACAAAAGATCCCCTGCGCATATATGTAATTACAAGATAACCCCCCAATGCATTACATCCGTATTCTCTAACAATCCCTCTCAAGATGGAGAACAAAGATCCCACAATCACAAGTTGGCAACAATAGAAGAAAATCGAGCACTACTCAACTCCTTGGCCAATACATCAGTCAGTTGATCTTCAGTTTTAACAAATGGCATAAAAATATATCGAGATCTCAAAGGATCCTTGATGAAATGACAATCAACTTCAACATGTTTAGTGCAATCATGCTGGATTGGGTTATGTGCAATACTGATAGCCACTTTATTGTCACAATATTGGTTCATTGGACTTTGCATTGGGAATCCCAATTTAGCCACTGAGCCATAAGAGAGAGTTCATGGAGGATATGGATTTGGAGAAAGAAATGCAACTGAAGAAGCAATCCTAGAATTTGCAATGGTATATGATCTGGCCATAGCAAACACATACTTCATAAAGAGAGAGGAACATTTGGTGACTTTCAAAAGTGGGTCAAATA
>JAOXJP010294886.1:0-18597 GCA_025762735.1 Platanus orientalis | reverse complement strand
GATTCGAATATTATCCGTGACGGATATGTATATATCCAAAATTGGTTCATTTATAATCGGATATTTTTTAATCGAACTGATATTTAATCGAAATGAATACATGTATATCCGTATTTACTTTAAACGAATACAAAAATGAGTCGGAGTCAGATAATAATCGAATACTTACATCCCTACAGTCATCCCATGGCCTCAAGGGCATAACAAGTATTATAAATACATCTCTTATCTTAGTAAAATAAAGTCTAAGGACATAACCAAAATGAAAACTAAATAACAGGGCTAGTTGCCCAGCCTCCTACCATCTTTCATCCATCCTAAGGCGTAATTCGACCTGTACGCCTACACATCTATGGATGGTGCCAATTGGGGCAAGCTTGACGGCCTTAGCGAGAAGGTATGCAGTTTATACAACACTAAAGAAAATTAAAGATAATCATAGTAACAAATAGGAACAATCAAGATAATTGAGGGATTAAAGCAAAAATAAGAGTACATCAAATACACTAAATATGTATCCTTACTATGATTTGAGTACACATAGGTTACAAGAAAATCACAAAAATATCTAAAGTAGATCAAGTTGAATCATGCATGTGCTACATGTTATATGTCACATGTTAAATATTATGTGCACATGTCTAATAGTGTATGTGCCACAAGCAAATCACAATAGTGTCTCATCACATATCATATCTAGGTATAAATTAACCATAAAAGGTCTCTAACAAAATAAATCACATAAATCATATGAGGTCTTCAACAAAGCGAATCACATAACCCGAACAAGAGTCTCTAACATAGCACATCACATCATATCACATATGTTAGGCCACTAGGACCATCTTCACCTATTAATGTAGCTCGGTGATTAGGTACTTGAAGCCATGAAGATTAACCCACAAAGGAGTCTTCGGGGTTATAGGACCAATGGACATGATAGCCGTTTTCACCTATTAATGTGACCCGATGATTAGGTACCTGAAGCCATAAGGTTAACCCATAAAAGGGGTCTACGGACTGGACCCGTAAAGGGCAATTCACAAAAGGGTTTTCAAGCCCATGAGGGGCAACCCACATAGGGGTTTACGGGGCTACATCTAGCCAACCTATATAAGGGTTTCTGGGGTCATAAAGACCATACACATATATAAAGGTTACAAGGACCAACCCACTTAGGGGTCTCCGTGCCCAATAGGGCATATTCTCGCATAAGGGTATCATATTAAATCCTCACATCCAAAATCACGTTCTAAAACCATGTTTTATAAAATAAGGTAGATACTACATAATCATACCATTTGAAATATCTACATGCTCCATCCCATGAAGAGTCCAAGGAAGTAGTAGAAGATCACATGAAAGGGGTCAAATACTAATATTCAAGCAAATGTGCTTGACCCATAACTAAGAGCATAAGAAATGTTCATGGATGTAAAATCATTTTAAGACAAAATGTATTTAGGTTAAAAACCAAGTGTCTCAAATCCTTTTTCAAAAACTCACATATAAATCCAATTTAAAGATCTAATGAAAATCCTAAAGTAAACCATGCCTATGATAACATGCATATGCCAATAAGAGATATTGTATGATATAAATAGTAATGTGGCCAGATGAGGATTAATAGAATTAACACAATTCATCATGATATAACATGAATAAAATGAAAACATACTAAATAGAGTAATAAATTAATATAGGAAGTCAATAGATCATCACAAATTGCCATAATCCAACATATATTTGAGATAATTTATCATAAAAGACATTAGGCTTATGTAAGGAATCAAAAGACATCCAAGAAATATGTATATAGTATGAAAAATCTGTAAGACAAATTTTATCAAACATATAGAGTGCAAGATTTAAGGAATTCAAAGGAAATCAAAGGGGAAACTCAATCTTCACAATAAGAAACATTTCATACCTTATATCACAAGTAAATCAAGTTTCGAAACTTCATTACATAGAATAGATACCATCATAACCATCTCACAAAGCTCCATTCACAATATCACAACTCTTTAATCCAAGAACATCATGGAAACCAACAAAGAAGCACTAATTAATATGCTCATATTAAGGAATCATAATCAACCTCTAAGAAATCAACATTCTCAAAAGAAAATAGAGATGAATCTACCAAAATATAACCCATAAATATCAAATCTAAGATCCTATGAAAGGAAAGTGCACATAAACAATATATCCAACTAACAAACCATTCTCATAGAGATTAAAATCCACAAATCTTAGCATACATAGAATGAAATCATATTTTTATGAACTTAGGAAGGAAAAATATAGTATAAACAACATATTGATTCACACAATCCATGAAATCAAGGTTTTATATAAGAAAACAATCAAGTTCATAAGGAATAGATGTAAAAGCACTAAAACAAAAATTATTTTACACAAATCTAAGGTATTAGAAAAGGGAAGTGAACATAAAAGGGAAATGAACATAAAATGCATATCCACTCACAAAATACTCAAGCCTTTAATGCACAAGAGGATCATCTTCCAAAACACCTCTGTCTTGATCCAACCTTCATTTCTTTATGAGTAAACAAACAAATTCATGGTTAGAAACCATTTTCTAAGGTGGAAAAATATGAACTAATGTTCATTTAAACATAATCTAGCATATTTTCACAATTGTGAGTGAAACTTACTTAATTGGGGAAGAAACTCCTCTTTGCTCAAGAACTTCTATAATCCTCTTTAAATTTTTTCCTCTCTTGTCATATGAGGCAAAATGACCTAAATAAGGTCTTGTTAGAGTTTTAAGTCATCTTAGACAAAATCTCACATGTGTGGGGGTTCAATGGATGAAAGTCACGTAAAAATGACAAGAAAATGTAATTTTCACAATTTTCAACAATTTTAGCGTTTCTATAATCGATTACAAAACCCTCAATCGATTACAAATATGACAATTGATTACACTTCAAATCAATTGTATGATTTGTAACCGATTTGAAAAGTTCCTGAATACTTAAACTCATGTTTGTAACTGATTTGAAACATAAGTTGTGTCCTGTTTTTCAAAATTCTTCAGCATAGACATTTCGTGGGAAAACAACCATAACTTTCTTTAGAAAACTCCAAATTAGGTGCTGTTTGTTGTGTTGGAAAGAAGAATCGAAGACCATTCCATCAAAGTATAGCTTAGGCTCTATTTCACTTGGGATTAATGTCAATGACCCCAGAAAGTTACCCTAAATAGGTAATTAGGATAACTTTCGAACTTGACAAGTTCGAGGCCCAACTTGTTTTTTAAACTTCAAACTTGGTCTAAATGGTCTCTAAGCCACTCTAAGGTTTGTTTACCATATGTGTAATAATAATTTTACTCTTACGGGAAAAAATGGTAAATTTTTCCCTTTAAATGAAATGTGGGGTATTACAACAAGACTACATCTAATAAAAAAAGAAGGTTTTTTTTTTTTTTAAGAAGGAGACTTTGTGTGGGTTGTTCTTACTAAGGACCACTATCCAGCTAAAGAATATAACAAGTTGAGTGCCAGAAAAATGGGTCCTTACAAAATTTCGGAGAAAATCAATGATAATGCATATTGATTGAAGTTTTCTAGCCATGTTACTACTTTAGATGTTTTCAATGTCAAACGCCTTACCTCATATTTTGGTGACTCCTTTGAAGATGATGTTGATGTAAACTCCAGGGTGAGTTATCTCCTACCAGGAGAGATTGGTGCAGGCCGGGTCGCACTTGCTTACATGGGGTAATTGAATTAGAAGAAGAAGCCCAAGCCTTGGGCTTGGGTCCAGTTAGTGGTTGACCCTTTGGACTGGATTTGGTTCATGGGTCAATTCATGCAACAATCATTAGTGGAGTTTGTTGGGAAATTCTTTAAGGGATTCCAGAAGGTCTTGACTTTGTTATCTTGGAACTGGAAGAGACATGGAAAGGGGAGTTGGTTGCACGAGAATTGCTTTTTTTTTTTGCTTTCTAGCTACATTGGAAATGTCTTTTTATATTTTATAGCTTCATAGGAAATATTGTATTTTGATTTCATTTGTGCAGGCATTCAATGCCAAGTTAGTGGGTTTTGTAGATATTTTCTCCCCTCATTCTCTATATAAGGGGATGTCTTATGTATGTAAGGAACTTTTTACAACATATATAAAATATTTATCTTATTGGTGGTTCTCTTTGGTGTAAGAAGACTAGAAGTTGTGGGTGTTCTTAGCTTGAAGATTTTTTGTCGAAGAACGTCTCTTTGGTTCCCTTTGGTATTTTTTCTCTCATTCTTCAACAACTTATCTTGCTTGTGCAAACACTTGAACATGCCCTCAACTCTTGTAATTGTGTGTGCTTTCGTTCCCTTGAATGGGCCATCAACTATATGTAGTTGTGTGTGCTTTCATTCCATTGTGCTAAAGAACGGGGTTGAGCATAATTTGTTTGCCTTGGTTCTACGAAGACGACGGACTCAACTTTAGAAATCATCTGTGTGGATAAATCAATTCATCTGGCAGGTAAATCATTTCATCCGGCGGATAAATAAACTCATCTAACGATAAGTCAATTCATCCGTACGGATAAAACTGTTGATTTCACTTGCCTCCTCTCCCACTCATTGTGCATGCCATCCATGCCGCTTCTGTGTTACATAGTTGGGCTTCGGGCTGAAATAAGTTGTGCCTGAGTCTTGCCTAAAAATTACATTAGGCTTCAAATATGGGCCCAAGCTTGGCCCAGCCCGAAGTTTAAATTCCTCACCCCACTTTTTCTTCAAGCCAAACAAATCGAGGCTCGTGCTAGCTCGACCAAATTAACCACCCCATGAACAAAGCAATGATGCTAGGAGGAGCATTGGTTTTGTGGAGAAGGCCAAGAGGGATTCCCTTCCCTATAATTGTCTCTCCCAACCATTGTCTTTCTTTCGTGAGCCAGCAAGTGGTATAGAAACTCCCATGGTGGTTTCTTGTATGGGCTTAGAGAATGCACATGACGATTGTAGGAAGGCAGTTTTGTTTGGCATTTAGATCGTTGGGAATATTGAAGCCAAACAATTGCCATAATTTAATCTTAATATAACAAGATTATGTTGACTGATTTAATCATGAGATCACGATCTCACAATCTGAGGTTGCTTGCCAAAGACAACCCAAATTTACCAAAAACTTAGCTTTAGTGTAAAACAATTTTTTTAAAAGTTTCCTTGTATTGACTGCCAAATAAGGTGATCTGTGTTGTGTATCCATTTGAGAAACCAAAACGTTTGGATCAAGCAATCATTCTCTTTATATATGTACATGGAGTATATCAAGTAATAGTAGAGAACATAATTTACTAAATATTATTTGACATTAAATCACCATGAATGACCGTTGACAAGTGAGTATAGGATTAAGAGCTTCAAAAGCAGGTGCCCAATTCATAAAGCAGGTATAAAAAAAGAGATTGAATTAAAAAATACATCATGTATCACTATTCTATGGTGCATGTCACACATCAGTAACAACAATTTCGGTCACAAAAAAGATTTGCTTCCCTAGTAGAAAAGGATAACTTGCTTGACTTTGTGTCAGGATTATGGAGGAGAGATATCCGCGGCATGGGTAGGATGTGTGAAGGGTTTTGGAAGGGGGAGGGAGGAAGGGATGCAACTTGGTACATGGAAGAGAGCCAAAGAACATGGTCTACAGTGCCAGGTCAATACCACTCCGTTTTTGGTAGATAGTGAAGATGAGAGGAAACGGAGGAATTGTTTAATAGGAAAAAATTGCATTTTTTTTTTAGTTTCATTTGGGAAGCCAATTCTAGAACAACTCAGTTGTAACCCTAACCAAACATCCCTTGTGACGAATTTCTATTTTGGTTTGGTTATATATATATATTGTCCCTGCGACGCGTCGACTCTACTTCCATCTTGCAAGTCGGTATCAATGTCGTTTGCCCGCGTGGCTATCCGCAGCTGCATGCTGCTATCTCGGTCCTTCCGCGCTGCTCGCATGCATCATAACTATCGCCGCTTCTGCCAGGCAAAGTTTTCTCCTCTCTTTTTTTTCTCTCGCTTTCTTCCTATCTCGATCTTATCAGAGAATTGGTTTTCTTGTTCTCCCAAGGTCCCAAAAGAAGTACTGCTTTTCTTTCGCTCTGAATAGGTTTTGTGATTCACTTGATTATTTTCATGTTGTTAAATCATGCCGTATAAGATCGTGATGGGATAATTCAAAATATTGACTGCTTTCTGCGATTGTGCTGAATTAGCGTAAAATGAAAATTTGATTTTGTTTATTAGTCCTTTAGTGCAAACTGTCCCGATCGACTCTGTTTTTTTTTTTTTTTTTTTAAGTTGTCTGAGACTTTTTTGATTGGTTGAAACAAAAGTAGCAGACATGAAAACAGTGAATCAGTATGATTGTTGATTTGTTTTTTGCAAGTTTTTTGATTCTGGATTGCCAAGGATATTTCATATAGCTCTGTTAATCGTGTTAACTGTAGTAAAAGGTTTATCTGTGCTTGGCATTGTTCATTTTGATGTGCGATGGTCTGTTCTAATCACTCCCCTGTCCGGTTATACATTCTTCGTGTCATTCATTATTAATTTCTTCTGATGCGACATGTTTCTTGAACATTATGCAATGAAGTTTCTTTTATTTTTGGAACTGTCTCATATGAATTCAGAAAGTCTTATGGATCTTTATTGGCGGCTGGTGCCTGGTGCAAGGGAAACAACTCTGATGATGCCAATAGTTGGAACTTGGAATGCATGCATGCCTCAACCACGTACACGATAATCTGAAAAAAGCAATACACAAAAAATCACTCAACAAGGACTCTGAACAAAACACACATATTTATGTTTTTTTTTTTGGTAAGACGGTTTATGTCCATGGGATGATAGCATTAAGTGAGAAACACAAAAATTACAAGGCCTTTATCACCCCTTTATTCTCATCAGATCCTAAAAGGGAAAACTCAAAGAATTATTCTTTAAATTTAGAAAACTATAAAATTTCCAAACATTTTCTTGTAATCCTTTACACCCTTTCTTGCAAAAGCCTATAAAAAAAATACTCCTATTTCTCCAATCCCAATGCCCCTTTTGAGCATCAGCCCAAGAATCTTAGTCGGTTGTTGATAACTTTATAGAAGTTCGATGCAGCATACATGTGAAACCAAATACACTTAGAGATCCAATGCAATTACACAAAGCAGTGAAAAAGAATAAACTAGATTCTTAGTCTCAGTTCAAGCACACTTTAATTCCAATCAGTTTGATTAAGTAATAAAACAACTCAAAACCAAAAGTTGAATCACATAAAGAGTTAGCAACAATCAGATTTAATGCATATAATATTGACGAGTATTCAGACCAGAGAAAATCAACCAACAATTTATGAAGGAAATCCTGGACAACAATAGTCTAAATGGGATTTCAGGTATGGGAAATAAAAAAAGGTATACAGGGTTTCGGGTAGGCTATGCTGGTTCAGAAGGTGGATCAAAACAAAGTCTGTTAAAGGTAAAAATAGTAAAGGGATTAATGGAGGTTTAGGAAGGGTTAAACACAGACCGTAAGGGAGCAAACAGCAGGACTAAAACAGCAGTCTTGGGGTTCTGTGGGTGGCTGATTAGAGTCCAACAGGTTCAGCAGCAGCTATGCAAAGATTGAGTAGGTTCTGGTATGGAGTAAACAACAAGGTAAGTAAAGGCTTGTGGAGTTTAAGAGGTGACAAAACACAAGCTCAAAAAGGGGACAGATGGTGGTACTGGACAGCTGGGTGTCGCTGTATGTATGACTGAATTACAACAAAGTTTTATGTGGAATGAATGGGTCTGAATAGCTTCAAAGCAAGAGATCAAATATGACTTGATATGGTATTAAGAGGAGGATGTATTCTTACTATGAAGTGTACTCAAACAACAAGGTATGAGGATCCCACGTGGACCAATTTCAGTAACAAAGAATCCTCAATTAATAATTCATCAGCTCTCTGAGGATCTGAAACTCAGTCCACGAGTGGTAGAATGTATGGCTGGTCACCATAACAACTCAGCAAGTGGGGATGTTTCCAAACAGCACCTCTCTCCTTCAGTAGAATTAATAAGCCAGCAAAATAGGCTGCACTGAGGTTGTTGCAGGGTATGCCACAGGTTACTTCTCACTTCTAATCACTCACACAGTGAAGGAGATATCTTCAAGTGCTGACACAGATACTAGTCAGGAGAGTACTCCAAAGTTTCTCAAGATCCAAGGTAATAAAACTCACAGTGGTAGCTGCAGGGTTAGGGTTAACAGCATGATGGTTTCTGTGGTGGATTCAATGAGAAAATCCCAGGGAGAAGGTGTTGCAGGCAAGGGAGATTTCAGGGGAATGGGTTTGATGGTGGAAATCAAGAGGGAGATGAGGAAAGGGCTGGCCGATAGGGTTAGGATGTGGGTAAATTAGGGTTTAGTGGTGAAAATCAAAGAAAGTGTGGTTTGATGAAGGTTTGCATGTATGGCAGCAAGTAATAACAGAAAAAAAATTGAGGAAGAAGAAGGGAGAAGGATAGAGAAGATACCAAGTGGAGGAAACCCTACTTCACAGCCCTAGGAAAACCCTACCTAGGGTTTCAAGTTTAGCACAACTTGAAAGAGAAGGAACTCCAACTTGGGTGGGAGAAAATTCAGAAATTTTATTAACCAAAGCATGTCTAACCAAAGAGGGGGAGGTCCTTTCTTATAGCCCACGATTTGGCTAGAAATCCCTCCTTACAATTCAAACTCAAATTCAAAAATTAGAAATTTGCTAATAATGGAAAACGGACACTCGTAACTAAAACTAATAACAACTAAACTCTAAAACTAAACGAATTGCAACTAAGGACCTCCGACATAAAATATAATGTAGCAACCCTCAAATTAAATAAAAACACCAAAATAACAAAGAAATAAAATGGCACATGCTGCCAAAAATAGGTCCATATGACCCACACCAAAAATTACACAAAACTGAGGCCTAGAACTGCTCCAACCATGGCCTAAGTGGTCTCCTCCATGTCTCTACTCGATCCAAAGGGTTCGAGGGACCCTCCTATGATGATAGGCGCTGAGGCTTCCACGTGGCAGGATGTCTTCGTCAAGTTCTCCTTTCGAAACCTACTCCTTCATGTATAGGGAAATGGGACACTTTAAATTAGATACAACTTCTAATAGAAGTTCAAATCTCATTATTAGGATCTCTCTTCAATTAAATGGCTAAGAAACATGGCACAATGTTAATAATCTCCACCTTGGCTTGTTTCATAATTGCAATGAAGATTTATTATTAATCTTCATCTTCTTTTCCTAGAGCATCCTTGCTTGCACACACAAGCAAAAATCAATTCTTCCCATCAACAGACACTCTACTTGGAAGGCAAATCAAGTTTTTCTTGAGTTGATTCACTTGTTCGTTACAAACTGCAAACTGCGAACAAATAATGGCCTTCATGTTCCAACTACACACACCATTGGATCGATTCAGTTTTGACGTCGTCTGACTTGTTTTTAACATGACTAATAACAGTGTGGGGTATACTACAGTAGTCATCTGGTCAACATGAGCTATGAACATATTTCTTTCCTTATCCATACAGGCACCTCCCTATTGCTAACCATTTGAAAAACCAATCAGAATATCCATCTTTACCCTAATTGCGAAAGAGACTCTGATTGAATACTTAACAATGCTCTGCAGATCCAGTTTCCTTATTGTTGCAAACACTATAAGAACTCTATTTACAATCATATTCCCAATTTGGTGATAAAGTAATGCAGGAGAGAAGCACACTCTCAATGATAGCATCAAATTGATGCAGGATATGACAAGTCCTGATGTCAATTAATGTGGGGGCAGTCTAAGAACTTGTATATCTTGCTTATGTAGACCCAAAGAATGTAGCGGAAGCTAGGACAACACTTAAAACTAATCCAAGAACAAACTTTATGCATAACCAAAAAAACTTCAAGAATAGAAGAGGAATAGGAAACAGAAGGTAGAAGCAAATTACAGAATTTAGAGAAGAATTAGACAAGAAAAGAAAACAAGAAATAGGAGATGAAAGCTATTTTAGGGTTTTTGGAATTTCAGGGCTGAACCATAAAAGTACTAAAATACCCCTGCGTACGTGTCAGAATTTTATGAAAATTTACAGGTGATCAGAGAAGGTTATAAGCAAGGTTCAAAATGTCGGTATCGATGGAAATGTTGGTCGAACCAAAATAAGACATGTGTCAGAAATGTTGGAAAGAAATAATGTAAAAATCATGGAAACTTAGGAAGCATATTTTAGTCTAACTCTATAAAAATAAGGGAACAAATAGATTCATTAGGAATGATAGCTTATTTTTATACACTTAATGTTATAATATTTTTAATATATACACATACATTTATTAGGATATTGGTATATAATGGTTGAAAAACATATTATAATTTAACTAGATATACATAAGGGAGTGAGTAGATCCTCGTCCTTTTCTTTTTTTTTTCTCTTCTCCTTCCTTCTCTCTCATTTTATTTTCTTTAGAATTTATTGTTTTTCATAGATTTTTTAGCATTACAACACAATGTCAACATTAAACAATAGTGCGTAGGGGGAATATTTGCTCGACACATTGGCATTGTACATCATGTCGACCGAAAATTGAAGTTTTATAATGTAGTTAATGTTTCGTGTCGGTGTAGGTAATATGTCATGTTGGTCTTAGCAAACATGGACATATGTTGGACGACATATAAGACATTTCGAGACATTTGATACCATGGTTATAAGTGATTTCCATAGTAAATTTGAAGTTATTTTGACAAATAAAAGTATGTAAAATTATATAATTATCAGTCGCAGTGTTTCTTTAAAAAAAAAAACCTAGAACAGTGTATGTGTTTATATCAGTAATTTATCAAACTAGAAGGGGATTCAAGAGGGATTTGAGGGAGAAGAAAGGGAAGAGGTAGGGGAGAAAAACCATAAAAAGAAGCCATAGAAGTAGGGTCTTCTTGGTTGGGCGATTTCACTAGAAGAGACCTAGAAAATTTCAGAATTTTAAAGAGAAGAGAAATATCAGATAAGCAGAATTCTAATAGGGAAATTCAAATGAACTTTATAGAATCCTATGAAGATAAGTATAGGAAGAAAACTTGATGATATAAAGGACTAGAGATCTCTGTTCGGGATAAACAACCAACCATAGATGCGGGACAACATGGCACCAAGGATACTTCGGGTTGCTTTGAATAATCCTTGAAGATATGCCTATTCCTTTCCTCCCAAGTCGCCCAACACAACGCACTAGGCACCATATGCCACAATTGCTTGCCCTCCTTAGAAAGAAAGCCTAACTCTTGCTTCGGCCAACAAAAAAGAAGACTCCGCATAAATCCCGGCCGAACCCAATAAATCCCAAAACTGAGTAAGAAATGGTTCCAGAACCTTTGGACCTAAGGGCAGTGAATAAAGAGGTGCCTGCTAGATTTCGCCTCCACCTTGCATAAACAACACTAGTTGGGAATGAATAACCCTCTCTTAATCAAGTAATCAATTGTAGGAGCCTTATCCCACCAAAGCTCCCACGACAAAAATGAAACTTTGAGCTGGATCTGTGGATTCCACACACTCTCTTGAAAAGGAATGATGAGTCGAATCAAGCAACCCTTCATACATAGATCTA
Organism: Platanus orientalis; assembly: GCA_025762735.1. Taxonomy (NCBI): domain Eukaryota; kingdom Viridiplantae; phylum Streptophyta; class Magnoliopsida; order Proteales; family Platanaceae; genus Platanus; species Platanus orientalis. The sequence continues at coordinate 6,919 of JAOXJP010294886.1, read as the reverse complement.
ACAGAGAACCTTTTCTCTTCATCTAGAGACCACACCATTTCGTCATTAAGCTCCCTCTCCCCCAAGGCATAACTCTCAAGGAGGCTCCCATCTCCTCAATTTCCCAATGATTTAAGTTTCTTCTCGGCTGGATGTTCCACAAATAGAAACTCTTGGTCCTGACCATATGGTCTTTAACCGACCCTCCTTTGTTTCCAGCAATAGCATAGCAGTCTGGGAAAAGGTTCTTAAGACATTCCCTCTCGCACCACCGATTATGCTAGAAACTAACTCGATCACCCTTGTTGATTTTGATTCTCATGAACCTAAAAAAAGAGTCATACCCCTTGCATATGCCTTTCCAAAGGTTGCAACCAGAAACTCCCTCCGACAGACGACAAACTCAACCATAGTGGTTCTCTCCATACTTGGCCGCCGCTAGCCTTCGCCATAGAGCATTCCTATTAGACCCAAACTTCCAAATCCACTTATTGAGAAGAACTCTGTTGGTAATCGCGAGAGACTTACTTCCCAACCCTCCCTGAGACTACGACTTACAAACATCCTTTCAACCTACCTAATGGATCTTTCTCCCCTCCTCGCAGGAATGTCACAAAAAATCCCTCTGAATCCTTTCTAGCTGCTTAATGACAGGAGAATGCGCTTGAAAAAGGGAAAAAGGCATAAAGGGGTGCCCTTGCCAAGACACTCTTAAGAAGGATCAACTTGCCTCATTTTGAGAGGTACCTCCCCTTCCAACAGGATAGTTTCCTACTCGTTCTCTTTATAACCGAATCCCAAACACCCAACGAAGAAGCTTTGGCACCAAATGGGAGGCCCAAATATGTTGTAGGCAGGGGGAGACTTCATAGTCAAAAATCTCTTATAGTCTTCTGATATTAGGGATGGTCCCAGCCGGACTCAGAGTCGATTTACTCCAATTCACTTTTATACTCGTAGCCGCTTTTATAATTAACAAAATACACCTTAAGCTTTCCACACCGTCCTTCGCCTTTATTAAAAATAGGGACTCATCAGCAAATTGAATAAACGAGATTGAAGATCTTGAATCATTAAGAACGAAAGATTTCACTAGACCCACTAAGTCAGCCTTGGTCATCATTTTTCCCAATAAATCTGCCACCATAATGACCAAATAAGGCGATAAAGGGTCCCCTTGCTTAGACCTCTGCCTCCTCTAAAAAATCCTTTAGGACAACCATTCACCTGAACAGAGAAAAAAGGAGAAGTAATGCAAATCTTGATCCAATTCCTCCATTTACGCTCAAACTCCATCTGCTTAAGAGTTTAATCAACGTAGCCCCAATTCACATGGTTGTACACTTTCTCCATATCCACCTTATAGACTATCCCTAGTCATTGAGCTTTGGCCATAACATCAATGACCTCATTAGCCAGAAGAGAGCACTCCGTCATCTGTCTCCCTGCTAAGAAAGCGTGCTGAGAATCTGAGATAATCTCCCCGAGAGATTCCTTAAATCTGATGGCAAGAGTCTTGGCTAGCAACTTGTACATACATCCCACTAGACTAATTGGTCTATAATCTTTCAATTTTGCCTCCCCTTGTTTCTTTGGAATGAGCGTGATAAAAGTGGTGCTCAAACTTTTGCACCAACTATTCTTGGAATGAAAATCTGCAAAAACTGTCATGACATCATTGCCTAGAAAACCCCAAAACACCTTCAAAAACTTCGTACGGAATCCGTATGGACCAGGCGCCTTATCATCTTCCATGGAATTGAAAGCAAAAAACACTTCCTCCTCAAAAAAGGTCTCTCCAACCAAAGTCTCCTTTCATCATTAATCCTATCAAAATCAAACCCCACTAGAGTCGGTTTGGACGGCATCGGGTCAGAGTACAACTCCCTATAGAACTTTTCCGCCGCATTCTTGATTTGCTATTGATCATAAATCCACTCCCCTGCCACCTTTAGGCGAGCTATGACATTAATGGATTGAGCCAACTTGCTATTTTGTGAAAAAAATTGATGTTGCGTTCCCCCTCTTTAAGCCAAAATATTCTAGATTTCTACCTCTAAGAAATTTCCTCCATACTTAGAAACCTCTAGTAATCCTGTTTAGCCGATGCCTTTTCCACCTTCTCTGCTTCCTCCAAATTACTCACTATCTCTTTCTTCTGCAACATGACAATTTTTTGAAGGGATGCATCTTTTCTGGCTTCTAGCTTCCCAAAATCCTCTCTTCCATCTCAAAATTCGAATCTTTAGCAATTTTAGCCGCTGAGCAAATTTGAAACTAGCAAAACCTTCCTCCACCTCTTCTTGCCACCATTCCTTCATCTTCTTGGTAAACCCTGGCTCCTCCAACCACATAAGTTCAAACGTAAATGGGCAAGGAGTTGATGGAGGACAAAGGGACTAGAGGATAATAGGAAGGTGATTAGATCCTGGGTTCGAGAGAGCTTCTTAGATGACTGTCCTATCCATCTCCAACCAATCATCAGTAAAAAGAAATCTATCCAGTCTTCTACTAATCTAGTTGCTTTGGTTTATGGTCCAAGTGAACTAAAACCCCTTAAAGGAAGATCCACCAAATCAAAATCCTAGATAAACTTATTAAACATCTTCATTTGCCTGGTAAGATGATAAACCCCTAGTCTCTCCGGACTTCTGACTACATTAAAGTCCCCCCTATGCACCAAGGGACGTTCCACTCCAAGCGGGTCTTGCATAAATCATCTTGCAACAGACCAAAACCTGAGTGGTCACAAGGACCATAAACCCAGTAAAAGCCCACACTTGATCCTCCCCCTTGACTTTGCATAAAATGGACACTGAGAACTCCCCAATTCTGGATTCTAACACCTCCAGTTTATTCGCATTCCAAGCAACTAAAATTCCCCCCGCACTACCAATTGCCAGCTTGTGGACCAATTTAAAGTCCCTTCTACCCCATAGATCAAACAAAATTCTCCTATCAATGTTGAGCATTTTTGTTTCCTGTATAGTGACCAAGCCAATTTTCCACCTCCTCAAAAGATCCCCCACACCCTATTGTTTCTCCTCCCTCCCAAGCCCCCTAACATTCCAAGTGCAAATGACTGGCTTCATCATAATCAACTGATTTGGTCTCCTTCCTTTGACCCTTTTTCCTGCTTCTCCTCCTCTCCCTCCCTTCATAATTAATATCCGACTGAAGATTTTTTACCTCCCTTACACTGTGTCCTCCATTGGACCTATGATGAATAGATTTTGGCCTTCTTGGGCTCCAACTTCTCTTGCTTTCGATCTCTTCGAAAAAATCTTCTATCCGTTGTTCTTAACTCCTTGAAAGAGTATCCAAGTCTTCTTTTGACTACCGCCACTTTTTTTATCATCCAATCGGAGCGATGACCAGGGGGGGGGAACAGAAGTATGGGCCCCATTTCTGAGAGAAGATCATCATCTTCTAGGTGCCTATAGACCTCACTTTCCGACTGGGAGTTGTCCGCTGCAGCATCTCTTGAGTAGTCACCCCCACAACTTCTTCTTGATCGTACCCCCTGAATCCTGTCCATTTTTAGGTTCCCCACCCATCTTGTTCACTGCCAACAGATTCAGGTTCTTGGCATAGTTGTCAAATTTATCATCCACTGACCGTCCCCTACTGCATTCCCCTCCCGAATCGTGAGGCCCCAAACCAAACCACCCCTCCCTTAAAAGCTTGGATGGACTCCAGTCAGAGTTGTCGTCTTCCATATCCGAGTCGATAGGAACCATAGTGGCTTTCTCTTTGCCTATCTGCATCATGTTCTTACCTCTGGGCCAAATTCCCTCCCCCTCACGGATAGTTATTCCTTTTTGGGCATGATTCGTGACTGGCCTTGAGGAGTTATTGTAATCACTTGCCTCCTTCTCCCTTTGCCTCCAAGCCACTGCTTTCTTGTCAAACCTCCTTAGATCTCCCCTTGGCTCCTCTCCTGCACCACACCTTTGTGCCCTCTCCAAGCTCGATTCTGATCAGAGATGGGTCGCTTCACTTGCTTGCTTCGATTAAAACCTTTTTCCTTTGAGATCCTACCTGGATCTTCGCAACGATTTGGGGAACTTCCTTCATGGAAATTCTGTAATTTTGTCAGAATTGGGTGAAATTACCAAAATACCTGACATGTTGAAAATGTAAGGTAAAATTCTGACTTGTAGAAGGAAGCCCTGTTTACAATTTCACCTGATTTGGAGTAGTTTTACTGCTCCAAATAGTTGAATTTCAGATAAGCTTAAGGTCCTTTAATGGAGGAAGCAAAATTTGTAGGGGAATCTCTTAAAATAAGTACAGCAGGATGAGGGGAAACTTTGGAGGACTTTGAGTGGTTTTGTAGTGAACCTCTAGGGGAACAAAACTCTAAAAAAAATTCAAAGAAAAAGGGTCAACTAGAGGGGTGATTTCAGCTTATTGTATGTCCAGGTTTGCTGTCCAGAATCTTTAGCAAGCTTAATGATAGGGTTAAGAGGAGAAGGGGAGGTGCTGGAAGAGAAGAAGGCTAGGAAAGTGTTGTTGTGGAGGGAAGATAGAGGAGAGAAGAGAAAGAAAGAGAAAGGAGAGAATCTAGGAGAAAGGGAAGGAGATGAAGTCGTTAGAAAAAAGAGGAGAGAATATGGGAAGGAGAAGGGGAGCCATGAGGCTACAACCCATGACAAAAGAGAGAAAATAAAAGGGGGTCGGCCTCTTGGGAACTCACAAGTAATTTCAAATTTTTATTCTTTCATAATCTGTTCTCTACATGTCGTGTGATGCCTATTTTATAGGCTTTACATCCTAAAAATACAGAATTTCTAGAAAATAGAAGGTCCTCAACTTGAGGCCCAAAACGTACCTATAAACACAAAATACTAAAAATCAAGTTGCCTAAAATTAACAAAAGGACCTTGGCATTTTGCCTTATTACAATTAACTCCCTAACTCTAAAACTACACACAAGACCTTAAAATTACACCTTTAAACTTGGCTCTTTTATGTAGAGGCACATGCAAAAGCCTCTTGACATTGTTTGCATATCCAACCAAACTAAGACTCCTTCAAGGAGTTGGTTTTCTTCTCCAACTAGGAGAGGATGCTGGAAATGTGGGTGCTCTCTCCATGGGCCTTACAAGACTAAGTTCAAATTTTATGTGTACATTGATTTAATTATTTAAGAGGGTGTGAGGGTCCTGAAAAAGTAACATGGAAGTTAGAGGGGAAATGGTGTATCCAGTGGTGGACAGGTGAGTAATGCATAAGAACCTGCAGAGGTGAAGACACAAGCAAAGGCGTAGAACTTCATAATCTCAGAATCCCTTCCTATTTGAGAGATAATAGTGAACATTTATTCTGCATATCTCCTTTGAACTTTAATGGCTGGACTTCGGGGGTTGGAAATAGAAAGAACACTTGGGAGCATAAAGCATAAATCAATAAAACAACATAATTCCTTATTGTTCAAAAATCAGATTGCTTTATTCCCTAAACATCTTTGTTGATGGTGGACCAAAAGATGAGAAAGTTTGTAATTGTATGGTTCTTGGAAGAAACATAGAAAAAAGGTTCTTGAAAGCATGACTGTTCCTACTCATCCATTTAATTCCCACATCACAGTCTATACTCTTGCCTTCTCTATCCCTAAACTTTGAGTCACCATAAACCCCATTTTTTATCTGTTGTAAGTAGAGAATTGATTAAAATGAATAGAATGCACAGAGATGGATGGAAAGAGACAAGGCGCAAGACAAGGCTTCCCAAGACAAAAAAGCCAACTAGCTCAATACATCAGAATGCAAACATGAAATCCCAATAACCTGTCAGTTTCTCTAGCCTATCAGCTAGAGAATTGGCCAACCTAGGTATCCTTTGGAACAAGATGTTCAATCATGAAGCCTGGGTATGGGCCTTCTTTTCAAAGTTGGATAATCTCCAAAAGAAGATAGTTAGCCCACAATAGTAAAAGAATTCCCTTCCACTGTAAGAAATTCAAATCTAAGTGTGTGCTCCAAATGTAGGCTATAAAGGATAGACAACAGTTCGGTTCTTCTGGAATCACTAGTGTCTACAGGACTAGGATAAGCTTGTTAGCTCTGTTCACAGTAATCCCTAAAATCCTCAGTTTCTTGCTTGTCTTAAAATTCGAAAAATAACTTCTTTAATGAACCAAAAACTTTAATCAAACACCAAAGAACCCTTGTTCATCTTCCTCTATTTTCCTGCACCTAATCAAAACCTCAATTATTATAGTTCAGGATTTGATTTTATTACCAAAACTTTAGGGCCTAAACCCTAAAGAAAGAGAAAAAGACCTTAATAACCTTCAAAAGCTGTCCTTGTCTATTTTGTTTTTATATTTCAAAATATTCAGACTCCATGCTTTTTTCCTGCATTATTAATTTTATTTCATTTTTTATATTTTATGAAGAACTTCATAAATTTTATTTTACTTTGGTACAATAAATTGATCTTCAATTAGTACTGCAGTCTTGTGAGGAGGGTTTTCCTTTTAATGAAGATGAGTGCCTTTACATGTTGTAATGGATTTTACAAATATTTATTTGTATCTGAAAAAGAATTTCAATGGTCAGATGAGCATGGAGACCAAAAGTGTTACTGATCGGCTAAGTGCTTCTGGGCTCTTCCGAACTCAGGGCCTTATAGGAGGAAAATGGACTGAAGCATATGATGGAAACACCATAAAGGTTTGAAAAAGCAGAATGATTTCCTTTGTTATTATTTTATTATCATTATTATTTCATGGTCATATTCTCTAGAGAATCTCTCTGTTGATAAATCAATAATATTAGACTGGATGAAACTGAACATTGGTACCAAAACCATCCAACATTGATAATATGTGTAGTTTGCATTGGAATTGTGCTTATGGCAACAACAACAACAACAACAACAAACAGCCTTATCCCAACTATTTGGGGTCGGCTACATGAATCCTGTTCCGCCA
>JAOXJP010294866.1:0-18598 GCA_025762735.1 Platanus orientalis | reverse complement strand
GGATGTGTACTATGAGGTGTTTCCTTTATCAGTTGTTTATCAGGAGGCAATTACTTATTCTGAAGTCTTTCTTATATCGAACACTTGTAAGAGGACGGGTTTACATCACAACCTGATAACTGGAAGATACGGTTCATGGTTGATTGGTGCGAGTTCTCACATCATGTTGATTATTTCCCTCTATAAAACTTGAGATCGAGTTTTTTTTAAGAAGGGGGTTTAATGAGGACATGGGAGCAAGGTGGGGCCCACACTTGACCTTCGTGGGGTCCACGCATAGAGCGATTTTTGGAAGATGCAATGTTATGCAGTTTAGTAAGGGTCTTATAAAGAGGTAACATTTATTTTGTGTCCATGTAATAAGGCCAATAGTGCCAAGATGTTGGCTGTTTTTTATAGTAATCCTGTTTTTTATGTTTAGTCTACTTTTTCAAAGGGCAAAACTTGCTCTTTTGGCTTGAGTTTGGTGTATTAGATAGGTTATTCAATTACCTTTCTAACGAGACCAAGATTGCGTAAATCTAATGTGATTTAGGAAAGTTATGACCAAATTATTAAGGGGGTGTCAGTAAAAACGGGAATAGTGTTTTTTTATAAAGTTTTAAGTTTTGGTTGTTTCAATCTTTAGGAAAATGAGTTTTTTAATTTTATGTTTTAGAAAATTTGGCTAGCAAGTTTAGGATTTTAGGAAGTTTCCAATTTTAGCAAGTTTTTAATTGTTTAAGGTTGTAAGTCTATTTAAAGGCAACCCCTCCCCATAATTTTACAATAAAATTGATGAATAAAAAATTTTTTTGCCTTCTAGCTTTTAGCTAGTGTGTTAAACTGTGTTCTTCCTTTATGAAGTCTAAAAACCAAGAGTGGTTTTCCACAAAAGTGGATTCCTTGAGTTTATTCAAGTTTGGTAAAGGCCAAGATCCCCTGTTTTGGGTTTGGAAAAGCTTCAAATCAGGTCTTTATCTTCTTTTTTTTCTCTTTTCTTGTTTCCGTTACATCACTTTGGGTTTTATTGATATTCTTGGCTATTATTCTACATCAACTTTGGTATCTCTCTATTGTACTGCATCATGGGGTTATTTGTAAACTTGTTCTAGAAAAAGCTTATGATCATGTGAATTAGGACTTCTTGGATTATATTCTTGAGATGATGGGATTTGGGCCCAAATGGTAGAGATGGATGTTCTATTGCATTAGATCGGTAAAGCTTTCAGTTAATGGTTGGCCGACGGGATTTTTTTAGAGTTCTAGGGGTTTGCGCCAAGGTGATCCTCTTTTCCCTCTTTTATTCATTATGGTTTCTGAGGTTTTGAGAAAAATGATTAAGAAGGCTGAAGGGGAATATATTTCAAGGTTCTTGGTGGGGGATGAGGAGTGCAGAATCTCTCATTTATAGTTTGCAGATGACACTATGATTAATGTACCGAATATCGACAGTTTAACATGGATTTTCGGCTGCAAAATTGGTTTATCGTCATCCTACCTTGGGTTGCCCTTAGATGCAAAATTCAAATCCAAAGCGGTGTGGGATCCAGTAATCGAAAGAATTACTTTAAGGGTTAGATTCGAGAAAAGTTAAACTTTTGTCAAAAGGTGGCAGATTGACATTGTTAAAAGCCACCTTAACCTCCATCTCTAATTATTATCTCTCCCTCTTCACCATCCCAAGGTCGATGGCTGTTAAGATTGAGACTCTTTTCCATAAATTTCTTAGGAATGATGAGGAGCATCATAGGTATCATTTGGTGGATTGGAACTCTATTTGTAGGCCTTTGTGTGATGAGGGGCTGTGGTTGAGGTCGATTAGAGATCATAATAAAGTGTTGCTAGCCAAATAGCTATAGAGGTTTGGGAATGAAAGGGATGGTCTCTGGCGTCGTGTAGTGGTGACTAGATTCAGCTTAATTTCTGTTTGAAAGTTGAGGAGGGTTTGAGGTAGGCATGATTGTGGTATTTGGAAATTGATTCAGAAGATGAGAAAGGCTTTTTAAAACTTAATCCGGTTTAAATTATGGTCAGGGAGAGATATTAGATTTTAAGAGGATAGATGGGCAAGAGAGGTGCCTTTAAAGGTTTCTTTTAGATCCTTTTTTTCCTTAGCGATCGATCCTAGGGAGATTATGGCTAACTCTTTCAATGAAGAAAGGAATGTTTAGATGTCGAGCCTCCGTAGAGACTTAAATGATTGAGAAATGGATGAGTTGTACAGATTGTTGAGCTTCTTGGAGGGGATTAGGCCGGAACCGAGCCTGGTGGATGGTTTGGAATGGACAATTTCTAAGAACGGTAGATTTTCTTCTTAATCTTTTTACATGGAGATGGTTGGACGTAGGAATAGGTCATTTCCCTTTAGAGGCATTTAGATTCTGGGTTTTCCATCAAAAGTTTATTTCTTATTGTAGAACATTGTCTTGGATAAAATTCTCACCATTGACCATTTGTAGAGTAGGGATTAGAATTTAGAAAACAGATGTGTGTTGTATCTGATGGATCAGGAATCAGTGGATCACTTATTTGCTCATTGTGCCTTGGCTCACCGAGTTTGGGGTTTCTTCTTTTCTCATCTTAATATTTCTTGGTTCTTTTACCTTCCATTTTTGTGATTTAATTTTGAGGTGGTAGAACCATGATTTAGAGGGTTTACATGTATCTAATGGATGAGGAATCAGTGGATGTTCATTATGCTTTGGTTCACCAGGTTTGGGGTTTCTTCCTTTCTCATCTTAATATTCCTTGATCATTTCCCTCCCATTTTTGTGATTTGATTTCGGGGTAGTGGATCCATGATTTAGAGGGTTTGCCTACAACCATTTGGTCTTTTCTACCGAGGGCCATCTATTGGGATCTTTGAAAGAAAGGAACTCTAGAATCTTTGAGGACAAGGCGAGGAGTCTGGAAGAGATTTCTCTCTATATTTACAGATCTCTATCAAAGCATAGTTTGTACATAGGTAGTGGCATTTTGTTTAGTGTGAGGAGTTGTAGTGTCTGGTGCTCCTTGTGGGGCTTCTTGTCTCTTCTTTTGTCTGCTTTTTTGTTTGGCTTTTCATCGCCTTGGTGAGGGTTTACTTTGTTTTCGTTGTTGTTGTTGCTTTGTTTTTCTTTTCAATAAAGCTCGGCTTGTTTATTGCTAAAAAAAAAAGGTCTCTTGAGGGTCTTTGAGGAATTTTATGACCATCTTAAAAATATTTTTATCATGTTGATTCCTAAGAATAAGGATGCTATAAACATCTAGGACTTCCGCCCCATTAGTCTCCTCAATAATGTTTACAAAATTATCTCTAAGGTCCTTACCTCAAGGTTGAAGTCGGTTATGAACGGAATCATTTCAGATTCCCAAGGTGTGTTTGCGTCTAGTAGGCAGATTCTTGATGGTATCCTTATTGCAAATGAATGTGTGGACGACAAGCTTCAAATGGGTAAAAATGGTATCCTTTGTAAATTGGACTTTGAGAAAGCCTATGATCATATGATCATGTTAACTAGAGATTTATTGATTATATGCTTGGGAGGTTAGGTTTGGGGAACAAATGAAGAAAGCAGATCATATTTTACGTTAGCTCAATGGCTTTTTTTGTCCTGATTAATGGGGTGTCTGAAGGTTTCTTTAATGCTTTGAGAAACCTGCATCAAGGGGATCCCTTATCTCCCCACCTCTTTATTATGGTTTCAGAAGCCTTGAATAGAATAATTAAGAGGGCGGACAATGGTTTCCTATCTAGATTTATAGTAGGAAACAATGAGATTTCTATTACTCATATCCAACATGCAGGTGATACCATGATATTCTGTGAAGCCGATATTAAGTAGGTTAGGTTCTTGAGGTGTGTGCTTAGATGTTTTAAGGTAGTCTCTAGTCTAAAGGTTAACCTAGCTAAGAGCGAGATTTTCTAGGTGGACAAGGTGCTGAAGATACAGGAGTTAGCATTTACTTTGGGTTGCAAGATTGAATCTTGGCCTTCCTCGTATTTGGGTTTACCTCTTGATGCAAAATTTAAGTCCAACGCTGATTGGGATCCAGGAATGGGGAGAGTGGTTAAGTTTCTTGGGACTCTTAGGTGGTTATAGGTTGTGTGAGGGGGAGAGGGATTGCAAAGTTTAGGGGTTGTCTAAGAAGGGAAATTTTACCACTAAATCCTTTTATAAGGGGTTGGTGGTTGGGGAAGCCAGTCCTCATTCTTTAAGGGGCATTTGGATTCGGGACATTCCTTTAAAGATTAATTTCTTTATCTGGACTTCTTTCTTGGATAAAATTCTTACCTGGATCATCTCCAAAATTGAGGGTGGAACTTGGTAAATAGATGTTGTCTTTGTTGCAGGGAAGAAGATCAGTTGATCATATCTTTATTCACTATTCTTTGACTAGGAAGATTTGGGCTTCTTTCCTTTCTCATTTCCATATTGCTTGGGTTTTATCGTATTCCTTTAGTGATTTAATCTTGAGTTGATGGTTGAGTAATCTTGGGGAGATCATCTTTTTAACCTGGAGTTTCCTCCCTGGAGCCATTTGTTGGGTTATCTCAAAGGAAAGGAATCTCCAGATTTTTTAGGGCAAGGATGCCAAGGTTGAGAAACTTATCATCAAGATTTATGAGCTCTTGTTGGAGTGAGCTTCTAATGCCCCTTCCTTTAATGAGTCTGAGTGGCAGACTATTTGAGAAGGTTTCTGTGTTGATGGCGAATTGCAGCATAGTTTTGTTGTTGTTTTTTTAGTGTTCTTGGGCCGAGTTGGGTTGGCTCGTTTTTGGCTAATCCTTTTCTTTTTCTTTTTCTTTTTTTTTTTTTTTGTCCTTTGTTTTGTTTATTGTCTTTGCCTTGTTGCCTTCTTCTTTAGCTTCGGCTCTTTCAATAAATTCATTTTCCCACTTAAAAAAGAAAAATGAGACATTATAAATATATAAAATATCTTTTGAACCCACAATGCAACGAGGATGCCAATCATAGCAAGTGTCAGTAAACATTCCAAATACAATGGGATGGGTTTGCAACATTCCCTCCTCTTCATTTTTAATATATTCTCTCCTTATTGATAATCCAAACAAACTAAAATGATATAAAACATAACAAAATTCTAAATCAAGTTCCAGAAGGTAATTAAACTAATAATTCAAACCCCGTCAACACATCAACAAGAAATAACAGTTAGGAAACTCAACTGGAAAAAAATAAGTATAATGAAGAAGAAACATAGAAATGAAAACCTGAAACACATCAACAAGGAATAACAGTTGGGCAACTCAACTAGGAAAAAAAAAGTATAATGAAAGAGAAACATAGAAATGAAAACCTGAAACGTATGCTTAAGATATCTCACCCATATCAACAAACATCCAAGCACTCATATACAATTGCTAATAAAATAACAAATAATCAAAAACCATAACTTTCCAAACCTCTGGAACTCCCACATCAAACCCTAACTGTAACAATTCAGATCAACAAATAATACCAAACAACTAATTATCAAAAAAAAAAAAACCTAACGACTTAAAAACTGAATTTATTTTAAACCCTAGCATCGAGGTAGACAAGTAGATAGATAGATCTCTCACCTATTACTGATATCCTCCTCCCCTGGCATTATAATCCTCTTCGACCTTGGCAGTGAGATAAACCGGTGGGAAATCAGAAACGTCGAATGTTTTTTCCTTCATCAGCTTCTCAACCTCCGCCTTCTTCAGAATCGTTCGTCGTATGGGCGGGCGATTGCGGCGTTGGTCGCGAGCGTAGTACTTGATATCGTAGACGGTTTCGGGATCGGAGGTCGGGACGCAGGCCTTAGCGTTGGCAGTGGCGGGGCAGAACAAGCGGTACTCGAGTGCGAGAGGGACTGCGCCCTTGTATTCAGGGTCGGCGCAAGGGCCTGTGATCTCCCATGGTTTCTTGAAGAACCGCTTGAAGTATTGGAACAGCGATTTCGTTGCAGAAGCTGTTGACGATGCAGCCATGGCGGACCAGAGGGAAGGCGAAACCAAATGTCTGGTTTCAACGAATCCTTTTAAAGAGCGGGGTCTCCTAGACTGGTCGTGTAGCGAAGGATATCGTTATGAACGTCCAGTGTAACTAGTGTGATATCAGGCCAGTAGCAATCTAGCACGTGTTTTCTGATCACGAGAGAAAAATAGTCTGCCGTTGGAAATCCCTCTACGGTCCTATCACAGCAACAAATGTGGATGTGATTTGACTGAAGTTTGAATTTTATATGTCAAAGTCTTCCACGTTTTGTGCCTGTGATGGGAATGTTTGAACCGTTGAGGGATTTCTAACTTTAGATGATTTTGTCTCACCGATCAATTTTTGAGGATCTGGTTGAAAAATTAGGGCGAGGCTTTCTACGCCTAGGTCAAGGGGTGGGGTTACATTAGCGTTAAAACTGACTTACACTCACCCCTACAAAATGAAAATCACTTTCAGCATTGATGTTTCGGCCCATTTGTTAGGGTCGGCGTATAAAATTCAAGTAGAAAAAAGGCCTGATATCATGTGAGTACCACCAGATGGGATTTGGTGTGGTCCTCCTAAAGTGTTCCTAATGTGTACCCCACATGCAGTGGATGCACATTTCTTAGGATAAAGAAGTGATGTTATCATTCACATGCATACAAAAATAAAAGCTACATCGTACCTTAAAAATGGTACTTTGATTAACAAAGTGTCTTTGTTACGATTCATTTACTAGGGCGGGGCTTGGCAGTCACCTGTAATGTAATCATTTCATTTGATTTTCCAAAACATTTGTAACCATGAGATGATGGTTTCTTAATGAACTCGTTCAGATTTAAATTGATTTGTACAATTAAAAATGAAGTCATCTTAGGTTTTTTTATAAAATAAAATGACTTATGTTATCAAGCACAAATCATTACAAATCTGAATGAGGTCATTACAAACTATCATGTTGTGGCTACAAATGCCTTAGAAACTCAAATAAAATGATTACATTATAAGTGGCTGTTAAACAGGTTCTAGACAAAATGTCTTATATAATCAACTTTTGACTGATCATAAAAATAAAAAATCTATTTTTGTGTAAATCACTTTTTGATGTGATGTACCTCCACTACATGCAAGACACATTAAGGACACTTTAGGATGACACACCTAATCCCTAGGGAATCAGTTCAAGCACTTCAACGTACTGCATGAACAAAAATTCAAAGACCACATAAAAGACCCGCAAAAAAATAATTTGTTCATGCATTATGCCCAAGTGCTTGAGCTGACCAGATCTCATTCGTTAATTGCAACAACCTAAAGAACTTGCCTTGCACTTTATGCATTTAGCGAACAATTAAAAAGAAAAAGGAGTTGTCTGGGTTTTTGTCTTTTAACATAGGGATCTTGTCTTTTGTGTTTTTTTGTTCATCTTATGAAAAAGCTACAGTAAACTTTGCTATAGTTGATCACCCCCGATTAAAGAAAAAACACTTTGATGTTTCAAAATGTAAGCACTTTAGAATCCTACATATCATTTAGAAATGAAGAAGTGCTTTGCTAAAAAGTTTGATAATCTTAAGTTTCCGAAGAGTACCTTTGCCCCCAAAAAAAAGTATGTTTTGTCTTCCTTCCCCCATGGTAACGCTAATTAACACTACATACACCTTTTTCATCACAGAACATTTTCTACCTTTGGTTTTTTATCATGGTACACAAAGTGCAAAATTGTCCCTAAAAAACGAATGCTCTGTCTTCTTTCCTCACCTATCATTAATCCCTCATGGCTTCATAAAATAACTTTTGCTTATTCAATTCAAGTGTCATGTGTTGGGTAAGTACTGGATATCTCTCTAGTAAGAAGATGATCCAAATCCCACTTTTCATTGAAATTCTATCTTTACTGTGGTTCATCCTATGACAACCGATGTTAAAGTAACAAAATTTGAGAAAAAATTAATCTTCAAACCAGCACCACCTACCTTAAACTGAAAAAATCATTTATTGGATTAGTTTCATCTAGTGGCTTTGATTAAGTTTGGGCTAAGGCCCGATCTGAACCAGAGTTCATAGGCCAACATGGTTCAAGTTGATAAAGGTCTGCCTAACCTGATTGGTTACATTCGTTGAGATCAGAGAAAAAATCATTAACCATTTAAATTTAAAGAAATAAAATAAAATAAAATTCTTTTGATAATTGGTGGTAGGAGTGTAAACGAGCCAAGCTTTGTCCAGCTCGGTTGGGGCTCATCACATGAAGGTAAAGGTCAAGCTCGGCTCATGTTTGGCTCGTCAGGAAAAAAAAATTGTCCAACATCTTAATAGCCCATTAGGCCTAATTTTGTCTTACTAGAACATTAATATTGTAATAATATATAATTTTATAAAATTATTAACCAAACCAAGTTTTTAACAAGCTGAGCTTAGTGAAGCTTGGCTCAGGCTGACTTATGAAACAAGCTTAAATAGCTTAAGATTGGCTCACCAAGCTTAAAACAAGGCTCAGGCTTGGGTCTTAACGAGCCGAGCTGAGCTAACTTGGCTCATTGACAGCCCTAGTTGGTTGCAACATGATCCTCTATGAAAATAAGCTAAGTCGAATCCCCTCCATAGCCTCTGTTGCTATGCAATGTTGGATGTCACTTGGACCCTCTGCAATAAGTTGAAATACAACATGCAACTATTCTCAAAATACTGCATGTATACAAAGACAAGATACTTTGTAATAATAAAGGGGCTTAATCCTCTGCATCGGAAGTAGGGGTGTCCCCTCTCACAGGGGGCGTGGGTTCCAAGCACTTTTGTGTGGGGCCTACACCCCCCAGAGAGGGCACACCCTGCTCCCAGTGCATAAGATCCTCTACACCAGGAGCACAGTTCACCCCCTCATGGGAGTGTGGGACTTATGCACTTTTTGAGTGGGGCCTACACCCCCCTATTTGGAGGTGAACTGTGCTCCCAATGTGGAGGATTTTCTCGAAAGTTTTAAATTTTCTTTTGTTTTATGCAAGTTTCACCTTTTAGGGGTAAATCTTTGCTTTGTGAAAGTGGGGGTTAATTGATTATGTTGACTCAAAGTGTATATATATATATATATATATATATATTCAGTTTTCCGGTTGGAAGTTAAAGACCCATTTTATTCCACATGATGTCCCATGGTGTCCTGGACACCAAATCCTAGACAGGACATTTGCTCATCTTCGGTTTTATTAGGGTTGCAAACGGACCAGATTCAGAACGAATATAAGCATATCCTTTTCCATGTTCTATTATAACGGATATTATAAAATTATACCGTATCTTAACTGCTTAAATAATTCAGATTTTGGACTAGATTTCAGATATTTGAAGAAAAAAAAATAGGCAATTCCATATGTGTCGTCATCGTCGCCAGTGCGGTCTTCCCTAACGTATGTCTATCCTCTCCAAAATCTCCAATGTCGTATTGCTTAACATCAATGTCGGATGGGGCAAAACACCATCTCTTCTCCTATATGGTGGGTGTGAATTTCCACCGCTGCGGCATAGTTGTGGTAGTACCTATGGGTGCCGCCATGGACAAGAAAGAATTGATATGAAGTAAAGAGTTTATATATTTTTAAGGGTTTTAGTTATTAGGTCATTTAAGATTGTTGGATTAGTTTTAAATCCAACAATCTATTCTCTATATTCTATATATTGTTATATTTTAACGAAACGGATATTTAACGGAATGGAACAGTATATATCTATATCCTATCCGTTTATAACATATATTTTTATAAACTAACCGGATAAGCCTATTTCGGATCAAATGCAGACTGGAACACATTCATTTTTTTGGATAAATCGAACACATTCATTTTTTTGGATAACTTGCATCCCTATGTTTGATAGTCTCAAGCCTTAGCACTCTGCCTAGTTAGAGATGGACTCCAACCCATTGAGTTGGAGTCCGAGTTACTACCGCACCACAACAGTTGAAACATGCATAAAAGATCAACAAATAAGTTGTTATTGCAATGCTTTCTTTGACCCCCCCCCCACTCTTCAATTTCATCCCTTCTAGATGCCTCTTGGATAAAAAGTATCAAACTACTACCCGACCTCCCAAATCAGATCAGAAGGAAACTGTTCGATGTAGAGGAAGTAGTTGGTATTCCCTATTCCAAGAATCAAGTCATCAAAAAGTCCTTTTATATTCTTGGGCATAGTCTTCTCTTAAGCCCAAACCTAACAACCACCCCTCATCACACTACACCCAACTTGGTACATCAAAACCAAACCAAATTGAATCTCATCCAATAGCAATGGGACATATTCCCTAGAATTGTCAATGAATTTTCGTGCTTTTAATGGCATACTCAAACCTAAAAAACCTTTTTTTTTTTCTTCCATAAAAAAAAGGTGAAATCCTTAGGAAAATCATGAAACTATTTAAACATTGACCACATTGGTTTAGCTTGTGGGTTTGTTGTTTTTTGGAAAAGAGACATCATATTTAACATTCTAGACAAATCCCAACAATGTATGCATACATCCATCTCTCTAGACTCCTTAACATGTTTTTGGTTGTGCACCTTTATCTATAGGAGCCTAACCCTATAAAGCATAGCTCATCATGAAGTAATTTCAATGCTAAATTCAACTCAATTACTAAACCCTGGATATGTCTAGAGAACTACTATTGTCTTTATTGGGACAAAACTAACAAATTGGGCAAACTATATCATCCTCAAGTATCTCTATAACTAATGTCCTCAACAATTGTAATATGTTTGACATTGGCTTTGTTGGCCCTCTTACACTTGGACCAGTAAATCCACATGTTATGCCTATATTAAAGAAACACTCACCTCATTTAGACATTTTGTCCCCTGTCCATTTATATTTGATTGGATGTGGATTACACATCTTAGCTGTAAAATATAAATTTGAGAACATGTGGGATTCTTCAGAACCTAAATCAAATTTTACAAAAGTCTAAAGCAACCTAGCTGATCTTCTCCTTATTCTCCGGCGATGGAATAAGAAAACTTTTGAAAACTATAGAAGGAGCTTGAAGCCCTATTAGATAAACTAACTATTCTTATATCATAGCCCTTAAATCCTCGTAATCATGTAGAAATATACAATATTGAAAATTTCGTGAATATCCAATTTAAAAGAAAAAATAGATT
Organism: Platanus orientalis; assembly: GCA_025762735.1. Lineage (NCBI taxonomy): Eukaryota > Viridiplantae > Streptophyta > Magnoliopsida > Proteales > Platanaceae > Platanus > Platanus orientalis. Next base: position 7,506 of record JAOXJP010294866.1, on the reverse strand, counting down.
TTATTTTTTACTCATAAATCTCATATTAACTTATTGAAATGGGTTGATCGCAACTCTAAATTATTTATGCGTTCAAATTTAAATACAATAAAAAATTTGCATTGCTAACATTAAGAATTCAGATGACCAATAGGGATATAGAGACACTATTAGAAACAATATGACTTGTAAATGTTCTATATCCTCTTCACTTCCTTCAAGCCCTCACATTTAAACGTCTTAAAAGGTACTAGAATTATATTAATCCCTTTTTGGCGAAGCTCAAGCAAAACTAAACCCCCGATTTACAAGAGAATAGATTAAAGAGATAGTTTTTGGCTTAGGCAAGCTTAAAGCCCCCAGCCCTAATAGTTTTCAACCGACTTTTTTTTTCAAGAATTTTGGTTGGGGAACAGTGGGAAATGATGTCATGGACACAATTCTTGAATTCTTTTCCAATGATTTTCCTATTTAACATAATAATCAAACCTTTTATAACCCTAATTTTGAAGGTATCAAACTTAATACCATGGCTTAATTTAAACCTATTAGCCTCTACACTTCATTCTATAAAAATCATCTCTAAAACGCTCATGAGTCAGTTTAAATTAGTATTCACTGAAATTGTTTCCTTAAACATCAACATTCTTCCATTATAAAATACATAAATAACATCATAATCATCCATGAATTGATTAAATTCCTTAAAATGTGTAAATCCCACTAACATCACCTGGCCATCAAACTTGATATAAGTAAGGCCTTTTACAGGGATGAATGGCCATTCATTTTAAATATAATGGCTAAAATTGTCTTTATCCAAAGTTGGTACAATTGGATCTAGAGATGTACATCACCAGTATCCTATCAAGTGCTAATAAATGGCTCATCTAGTGACCAGTTTAAGTCCTCTAGGAGGATCCAAGTCCCCTCTCTTCTTTTCTTTACTTAATATATGCCTAAGGCTTACCTAATATTTACAAGTTGTATTGGGCCTATTTGCATATCTACCTTTATATTGTGGGCCTGTAAACCTGCATGTAAACAACCTTCGCCAAACTATCCTAAATCATTTCCCATTAGCCCAACATGTTTACCATTAGATAAGATATTAAGTTGAAAACAGTTTATTAGACAGTAGTCACAATACAATAGTTGACATAGCGAATGAATTGAGAAACGGGTATCTTCATTGCATTACACATTATAGTGAACACTTCTAATAGAAAATAAGAACCTGTGTAAAATGATGATAGGGAAGAAATTTAGATTTTTTGACATAACAATTCAAATTGATGGATCTACCTTTGGTTAAGTGATTCAAATCATTTCATCGGGTTGAAACCCTACATCCCAATCTCATCAAACAATCTTAGAGATGTTTCCACAAACCTATTATGTGTACATGAAAACATTGAGTTACATGGGACCATACTCAAGTGTCTAATCGAACACTCTTTGTGCCTTCTCCATACCCTCCTGGTTGTGCTTAAAATAACCACCGATTGTAGCAGTCCAAGATATGACATTTATATTGGGCATCATCAAATTAAGGAGTCAGCTTCAGAGTCCCCATTTCCAATAACCAAAAACTATGGAATTTCTAACCTGCAATAGCACTCCTCCTAGACATTTCTTCAAATATTTCTCGAGTGAGTCCAAAACTACCCATACTCCATAGTTTGCATACATATCCATGATTGTTTTTTTTTACATACATATCTTAATCATAATCTAATTTCAAAACATGGCCATTAACCCAATGGTTGGCTTTTCCACCAGTATGATCAATATTGGGTGGACAAAAACATGAGAGGCTTGAAAATCAATCCAACAACACTCAAAATAAAAGCAACAATAGTAAAGCTACGATAACTCTTAATCAATCAATAATAACAAAAAATCCAACTATTAACAAAATCATCAACTAAAACATGAGACCTAATCAAACAACACCTCAAAACGATAAGCGATAAGAAACGACAATTTGAAAAAAGGTATATATTGATAACTCTTAATTGATCAATAACGAAGCATAAAAAAATGTTCTAAAATAACAAAAATTATATTCCTAATAACTCACAACCACTTAATGTACCTTGGATATTAAATTGTTGGAATCAATATGAGCAAAAACATGAAATCCAATAGTCGGTAGCAGAGAGAATGTATATAGTTTGTCCATAGTTTTAAGAACTTGTTGTTGAACCCAAATATAGGGCTGAAAAATAGTTTGATTGCCTCTAAGGTAAGATGAAACATCGACGGACATGAAACATAAATTATGTTTGATTGTAAGATCGTTGTCACCTCATGATCGACTTGCCATCACCAGAGAAGAAAGAGTATCACAGAGACTAGAAATGCCAAAGTTTTTAGGAATGAGAGTGAGCCCGATAAAATTTTTTCTCCTCTCTCAAATAATTTTTTCATCTAACTAAATCACACAAATTTTATGTGATTTTAAACTTGTAATTTGATTTCTTAAAATAAATATTTACTCTCTTGCTATTTTCTATGGTTGCAACCAATCAAACAACATATACATTTCTTTCAATTTTCTCATATAAAATTTAGTGAGATTTCAACCAATCATAACCTAACTCTTCTAGCCATTCGATATCTCATGCTTTTTCTTTATTCCCTAGAGAAAATAGATGCCATATTTAATGCCCTTGATGATTATCGAAAAGAATCTGGCCAAGACATCAAATTGGATGGATCTAAGTTGTTTTTTAGTTCTAATACCCCCTATAAAAAACAATAATAATAATAATTTCAAAAAATATCTAGGTCTCCCATACAATATGGATAAGAATGTATATATCCCTAGTCCCATAGTACTCCGTAACATAACTGGGATCCATGGAGATGGAACTTATATACTAAAATGAAATCCTCTTAATTGAAATCTATTGTTTGGACCATCTTGTGGAGATCCATGGAATTAGAGAGTAGACAAATTGTCTTCATACTTTTCCATCAATGACATTAATTCTATGAAAATCCAACTTCTCATTACTATTGCAACCATGGGATTGAGTATTATCTAATCTTGATCTAGATCAGGGTAAGGTACATTCAATTTGAGTTGACCACATAGATTGCCATTAGCATATGATTTCTCCATCAATAGCCAAATCAAAGGGATTGATATCATTTGGTTTGATTAGGTTTAGCCAAATCGACCCCCAACCTGCCTCCACCACCATTTTTCTTACCATTGGATCATGGGATTGAGATTGGTTGATATTGATTCCAAATTGAGACTAGTTGTATCAGTTTTGGGTCAGACTGTCCTGAAGTGTGAGCTGTTTAGCCTGAAGTTTAGGGAGGCTAGGTTGATTTTATTTTGGGTTGGGCCGAGTTAATGCCCAATTTGTAGGCATGATGTCAATTTTAGATTGAATGGCTGAACATAATCTGAACTGTAGTATAAATTACAATTTAATTGTGATTAAAATTTGTAATTAAATATTTATTTATAATCTTAATAGCTCATGACTTTAAGGATTGTATAATTCTAAACTCGTCCTAAAGCTCCCTTTTAAGAATGGGCTAAGTTCAAACCCAAGTGCTTTTTTTTCGGTTTGGATTCACTCTGACATTAGTCAAACCCATCCTGACCAAGCCTATTGGTCTTGCTCCTTTTTATTATAAGAAACAAGGAATTGGAAAATAACTCCTATCCCTTAAGGATTTCAAATAAAAATAAGACATATTTTCCACTATTGAATTTTGTAGTGGATTTGGCAATTCCATTTCCATCCTTCCTATAACATATCCAAACAATGGAAAATCCAATTTTGTCCCCCAATTCCATTTCTGCTCTCTAATTCCACAAATCCAAACACAACCTCATAGAAGATGGAAGAGCAACCTCCTCTCAAAAGATGGAAATAAATCCTTGTTAAGTATGATGTTTCAACAATTCTTTATTATATTAGCCCATATTGTATACCATGTTTTTTATTTTATTTTATTTTTTATAATAAAGTAATGCTCTTTTTGGAGTAATTATAACAAAGATAGAAACACCAATTGGCTAAAATGGACTCGAGCGAAGAAAGTTAAAGACAACAGTGGGCTTGGTTTCCGTAACCCCCCCATTCCTTCGATAAGGATCTCCTAGCCAAGCACTCTTGATGTCTCCTCATCAATCTAAACGTTGCTTTGGTGTGCCTTCTCAAATCCATATGCTACCCTAGAACATACTCTCTTTGCCAAGTGCCCTACTCCAATTCCTAAAGTTGGGAAAAACATCACTAAAAGGTTAAGGCTTCCTTATAAAGGACTTGAGAACATAAATATGAAACGATCAGTTTATTGATTTATGGAAGGATATTGGGTCCCTACTCTCCCAAACCTTAAACTCGTCACCCCCAAATCTCTTCAACTTAACATTACTAAAGTAGCTAATATCATTACCCAACCAATATAACTTAGAATTTAGGGCACCTTTAGGATATCCTCTGTCCCTTCAAGTTGAGAGAGATAAAGAAAATATGTATCTCCATCATTTCTTCTCAAGATGATTGGATTTGGTATTTATGAAATAAAGGGGATTTCACAGTTAAATCAACTTATGTCTTGAAAGTTTTAACTCATCCCAATCCCAATTCCAACCCTGATTTCCCTTGGAATCATCTATGGAAGATTGAGCTTCCCCTTAAAATTAAACAGTTCATTTGGAAGGCTTGTAAAAATATTTTTTTCACTTAAGGATTCACTTGCTAAAAGGAAGATCAATGTAAATCCTAACTGTATTAGATTTCACCAAGCTCTTGAAACGCCTTCACTCCCTTTTTATTTTTCCATCCACCTCAAGAATTTTGTACACATTGTCATGCTCCATTCGAACATAATTAATACAGAGCTCTTCATTTGCTAATTGGCTTAAATTATGAATGGAATACCCTTTTGGCTTAACAATGAAAACCAAGATGAAACCATTATTCATTGGCATATTTTGCATAGCATGAATGATCTCATATTTGACAATGTCCTTAACACTCTACTTGGTTCACCCCTCTTCAATATTTTTTGAAGATTAATTTTGATGAGGCATTCTCTTCACCTTATACCTCATGTTTTGAAGCCATTATTAGAGATGAAAATGACTTATTTTATGTGGCCCAATCTAAATTCTTTCATACAAACACTCATCTTGAAGCCCTAGGTTGCTTATAGTCAAGTCACTCAAGTGTCAACATCTAATTATCAAAGGTGACTCTTTGGAGATTATCCAAGTAATCTCAAATCTTCACCATTGCTGGTCCAAAAAAGTATGGGTTTTGATTAGCTATCAAAGGTTATAGTTTTGGTTTTGTAGTTCATTTTTTTAGTTGTTCTTTTGTAAAAAAATCCAATCAAATTTGGGAGGGAGTTTTAAATTTTTGTATACCAATCATTTGTAATACATTGACGTAGTGTAACTTATGGTAGGTGAACCCAGGTCTCTTTGTGGTGGGATCTTGTTTTTGAAAGGCCTTACCCCACCTTAAATACACACACACACACACACACACACACACACACACACACGTGGAAGCTTGTAATAAAGAGAATGATTGTCTATCTTGGTACAGGCCTATGTAAGCTTGTCATTGATTGACATATGGTGTTTTTTGAATTTGGTGTCTCTCTTTTTACATCTGAACAAATTTTTTAAACCCCAAACACAATATGTGTCAGCTTATAATTCACCATAAACACAACACGCACTTTGTCATCACAGAACATTTTCTTCCTACCATGGACTGATGAGTGATGTGGGGTATGATTGTCTGTTTTGAGACAGACCTCTAAAGGCATGCCATTGATTGACACATGGTGTATTTTGAAGTTTGATGTCTTTTATTGACCACCCATTCTTTCAACTGAACACTTTTTTTTGGACCCTTTTAACCCCTAAAACAACACGTGTGTTTATAATTCACCATATACATTACAAAGGCATTTTTATCGCAGAACATATGTTTTGGATGTACAAGGTAAAATGGTTTAAGATGAGGCACCCAAAATAATGATGTCACAACAACAACAACAACAAATAGCCTTATCCCAACTATTTGGGGTCGGCTGCATGAATTTTGTTTTGCCATTCCATTTTGTTTAGGGCCTTATCTGTTGTTAAATTAAAAACTGCCATGTTCCTCTTTACTATCTCCTTTCAGGTGAATTTTGGCATTCTTCTAATTCTTTTAGCACCTTCAACTTGTATTGTTTAAATCCGCCTCATTAGTGCAGTCATTGGTATTCGTTGTACATGTTTAAACCATCTCAATCGACTTTCCTTCATTTTATCACTTACAGGTATTATTCCTATACTCTCATGAATGAACTCATTTCTAATTTTATCCTTTCTAATATTGCCACTCATTCATCTCAATATCCTCATTTCAGCCACACTCATTTTATATACTTGTTGTTTTTTGGCTACCCAACATTCTGCTTCATAATGCATGATTGATCTTATAATTGTCTTATATAATTTTTCCTTTAATTTTAGTGATATTCATTTATCATACAACACTCTAAAAGCACCTTTCTATTTTAACGATCCCACTCTAATTTTATGAGCAACATCGTTTATACTATCTCCCTCTTGTGCGTAATTGAACCTAAATAAGTGATAGCTTCGAGTTCACTTGTTGGTTAGGGCTTCCACTAGACTAATGGAGGGGAAGAGATCCCAGCTTCTATTCTTGATAAAAGTCAAAAAGTTTATTTTTTATTTATTGTTTTTTCTCGTGGGTAAAAGAAAAGCCAAAGTTAACCAACCATCCAAATTTAGAAAGGATTGAAATTAACAGCTATGCACCACGATGGCCTGTACGAATCCCCGATCTATACAAACCCAATGGATCTGGGCCGTCCAAATCAATGGGCATACGGCCCAACATTCTCTTACATTCAAAATGACGAAAATGCCCTCACTTCTTTTTATACGATCTCATTCCGTTCCGCTGTTCCTTCCTGCAGCACTGAACTGTGAGCCTTCTCTCTGGTTCCTTTTTTTTTTTTTTTTTCGGTGCTCTTCTGATAAAAGTACACTCGCGCAGTTACCCCTTCACAGGACTCTGCATCTCTCTTCATTTCTCTTTTTGAGAGCCAATCTTTCTATTAAGAGGTAATTTTTTTTTTTTTTTGCTTTATTTTACTTGTAATCTACTGTTCTTGCTTGTTGCTCTTTTTTTTTGGGATTGTTTTTGTATATCTGTGTTTAGTTTGATTTTTTTCCTTCTGTTTTCATATTTAAGTTGATTTTGGAGTTTGGACTACTTTTTTTCTTTCATCGTTTTTGTTGATGTTTGTTGTTGTTGTTGCTGTTTGAGTAGCTATGATACTAGCTTAGCTATTTTCATGTATTGGGTAGCTGTTGATTTTTTATTTTTCTTTTTGTATTTATTTTCACTAGTGAAACCGTGTGATTTATTAACAGTATTTTTTTTTTCAAAAAATCTTTGCGACGTTGGTTTGATAGTTTGTTTGATACATGTTTTTTTGTATATATATATATATATA
>JAOXJP010294856.1:0-18598 GCA_025762735.1 Platanus orientalis | reverse complement strand
GAAATTGTATTTATATGGCATTGTAATTCGAAGGAAAACATCTTGGAATTAATATTATTTTCAGAAGAATTGTTCTTTTTTTCTATTCTGCTGCGTCATTGTTTGAGTGGCCTGATATCCTCTGCGACGCCCCCTTCTGTGATGCACGAGAGCCGAGGCAGAGGGGGGGAATCAATTCACTTTTGGAGTTGTCACTTCACCCCCAAAAAGTGAATTGATGCTCCTCTTTGTCTCGGCTCCTGAGCAACGCAGAGGGGGGCGGCACAGAGGATATCGCCCTTGTTTGAGTAATCTTTCACCACCACTCCAAGACCAGCTGAGATTTTCAGCTTGTCAAAAGTTACTACATCTACTTTGATCACCGCCCTTAGATCTTCTTGGGCATCTCTGTGGCTATGTATAGATGGAGACAACAAGGTGGGGCCTTCTTCTTTGGATTCCTCATTGAGACTTTGGGGGTCCTTTAAGTCCTTGCATATATCATTTAATACCAAACAAATGTTCGGGGAAATTTTTCTAAACTGATGTTATTGTGGTGTTTCCAAATGTGCCAACTGATGATGGCAATGCTTTGTGCAAAGTGCCACTTGTGTTCCTTTGTTGGGAAGTTCATTGTGAAACAGTTAAATAGCCATTTTTCAAAGTCCTTACAATCACTAACATTGATTCTCAAACCTAGGTGTGAGGCAGTCCAAATCTTAGTTGCAATAAGGCATTGAATTAGACAGTGCTTGATGCTTTCAGATTGGAACCCACACATATTACAAGTTGGGTTTATTTGGAGTCCCCTTTCTATCTAGCTTTCTTTCTCTCTCTCTTTTTTTTTTTTGTTGTTGTAATTATCAGGCTTTCTTTCACTGGTAGGATTCTCCTACAAGATTTCCAAAGGAAGAATTTGATTTTTGGTAAGACTTGGAGGTGCCATATCCATTTCCATAGTCTTAGTAAGGATGGCAGGTAGGGCTGTCAATCGGGTTGGGCTAGGCCTGGCTGAGGTCCTCCCAAACTTAGTTATATGGGCCCGAACTCAGCCCGAACCCGAACTTGGCCCAAGGTAGTCAACCCGAACTTAGCCTATTCTAAAATCATGGGCTTTAGGCTGAATTCGGGCTGGCCCGAACTTAATACTCCTTAAAAAAAATTGATTATTAAAGTTTATTTTAAAATTTGGGCTGATAATGGCTATTTATTATCTCTAATACTTCGAAAATATGCCTAATTAGTTAAATTTGGGGTTATAATGGGCCCAAAACTGTTTTATATCTATTAGGCTAAGTTATACCAATTTTGGGCCGGACCGGGCCAAACCATATTTTATACCTATTTCGGACCGCACTAGATTAGACTATATTTGATTACTAATTCAGGTTGGGCTGAGTTCGGGCAGAAAGTGAGTCTGTCCAATTCAACCTGAATAAAACTTCAGGCCTGGAATTTGGGTCCAAACACAGCACAACCCAAAGTTATCTTGATTCAACTTGACTCTTTTTTGGGTTGGACATGTCAGGTTTCAAGCCAGCCCATCCCAATTGACACCCTTAATGGCTGGCCAAAGATCACAAGCCAATAAAATAGTTTAAGAAACCCAAAAAGTTAATAACACGTGATTGCACTAAACGTATTTAAGAATGATGATTATAATTGTCTGATAATCATCATCAATAAAATCCCCATCATGTGACTATTGGGCAGTGTGCTTCAATAAATTAATGGTTGTGTATCCCATGTGATTGTGAGTTTAGATCCTGTCCGGTCTGCGTATGACCTATCCACAATTTAAGTGTACAGTTTGGCATAAAAAGATGTGCACAACCAATGCAAAACCATTTTTTATGCCGAACCGTACACTTTGGTTGTACACAGGTCCTAACAGGTCATAAGCAGAAAGGACAGGATCCTTTCCCATGAGTTGTTCGTATGCAATGCATTCATGTCTCCCTTGGTTTCTGTGTGGGCCATTTTTTTGTCAAAACACTGAGCTGAGCAAGAGCTCGAAATTCATGTGACCAGCTCGACCTAAACTGGGCGAAACTCGGCTTGATGACACCCCTAGTTAATAGGACCATTAATCACCATGCCATGTTTGTGGCTATTATTATAATTACTTAAATTTTCTTTTATTTATGTGATGTAGAACAGACAACAGCTTTCCTTGAACAGAGGGATCGACATAAGTTTACACATAAGAAAGACAAAAAACACTAGTTGAAATCATGAGCCCCGATGATGGAATTGCATGAAATTTGGTGAGCTTAAGGGAAATTTTGCAAGGATAAAAAATCATCGCTTTACCATGAGCACCACCACTTTTCGCATAAAATCCCTTCGTTAAGGCCAGCAAATCAGCGTTTTTGCTATTTTTAGTAACTTTCATTTTCGCTATTACTTTCAATTTAAAAGTCAGAATAAGTTCTTGTTTGTTTTGAGATGTTTCTTACTGATCGTAGGATTTTATTTTGTTATTATCTCAATTTTGCAATTATTGATAAAATTTATCAACTTAGCTTAATTTCATACTTAACACAAATTAGGATTTCTTTTCTCTATTTAAAGCATTGTGGCCTTCAAGGTAATTCATTTTTTCATTAATAAAAGTTTCAGAACAAGTTTCTCTTCTTTGGTGAAGTTTAGGGTTTTCCCAACAAAGGAGACGACGAGTTCTTCTCCTTGTTATTCCACTGCATCATTCTGTCTGAGGTATATCCTTTATACAAGGCACAAGTAGCCTTTCCTTGCTGAGAAACATCCCTGCAATTAAAATTGCTAAGAGGGTTTAGCTTCTTTCATTCATGGCTGATAATGTCCTGTATCGAAAATGGTTTGTACCCAGGGCCAAAGAAGAGGAAGAAGATGAGAGAATCTATCAAAGATACAAAGAGATCGTCTCTACCCTTCCGGTAGAGGAAGCCTGGTTGACTAAGCCACTCTACCAGTACCAAGGCTTCTGGTACAATCCTGATGTTGTTGGTGTTGGACCATTGGCAGTTCAAGGCCACTTCAAGGCTCACCCTACTGACATACTCCTAGCCACCCCTCCCACGTCTGGTACTACTTGGCTAAAATCACTCATATTTGCCACCATGAATCGCGAATTGCATCCCCCTACATCTAAGCATCCATTATTCACATTCAATTCTAACAACCTTGTTCCTGCATGTCTTGGAATCTTTACAACAATGACGTCAATAACAACCGAATTCCTGATCTAGACGTCCTTCCCTCACCTAGGCTATTGGCCACACACATGCCTTATACATCACTACCGCAATCCGTGATAGATTCCAACTGCCGGAGTATTTATCTTTGTCGGAACATCAAGGATACTTTTGTCTTGTTGGCATTTTATGAACAAATTGAGATCAAAGCGTTCATTAATGCCTGTAACACTAGAAGAGACCTTGGAGAGGTTTTGCAAGGTGTTGAGCACTTATGGACCGATTTGGGATCATGTGTTGGGGTACTGGAATGCAAGCTTACAAAGGCCTGCGAGTGTGCTGTTCCTCAAGTACGAGGAGATGCAGTCTGAACCAGTAGCTCAATTGAAAAGGATGGCCGAGTTCATAGGATGCCCCTTCTCTTTAGAGGAAGAGAGGGATGGGGTGGTTGATGAAATAATAAAGCTGTGCAGTTTTGAGAATTTGAGCAGTTTGGAGGTGAATAATTCCGGAGTAAATCATCGTGATCTTACGGATTCTGCATTCTTCAGGGAGGGTAAAGTTGGAGATTGGGAAAATTATCTGACGTCTGAGATGAAGGAGCGGCTAGACTCCATCACAGAGCAGAAGTTCCATGGATATGGCTTAACACTCTAAAAGTGCATCTTGGTCTATTGGTTTGCATTGCTTACTTAGTGTGGTTGTTCCATATGATTTGCTGCTTGTTCTCTTTGTGTGTGTGTGTGGAAGGTTAAGAAATGGCCTCGTTTGGTCATTTAATTGGCATTTTATTTCCAGTAAACATGGTAGTTGTGCTGTAGCGCTTCCATTGCAAGGACTTTGTGTGATCCGTGCTCATTTTCAAGATAATTGCATTTCCTACGTTATTGGTATTCTAAGAATTCTAAGACCTGCTTGCAATCTAATTATCTCAGGTTTTTTTCTGATCGGGGACCTATCCACCAGCCCTATAATTCTAGATTTTTGCACTTTAATGCTTTTGACCTAACAACAACCATCCACAATGTAGAAGTTGGCGTACACTTCCCATAAATAAAAATAAAAAATGTTTTTACAAACCCAGTTTTCACAACTAGATTAAGCAAAAATATATTAACTTGACAATGTTCAGACAGTTTCTCTTGTTTTTCCAAAATTGTAACTATCAAATTGAGATTCTTTGAGAAACTGAATATGATTCTCATATAGATGATACAGACTGTGAGGTGCAACTTTATGCTATAATGAACTCTTATATTGCCAATGTTCACATGCTTGGCTGGCTGCAGCATCAGCTTTCCATGAAGAATGTGAGGAGTCGAATCCCCTTTGTGGCCCTCCGGATTGTGTTCACACAAAGTCCGTGTGCAGGGCATGCACACGGATCATGGGGTGGACAGATCAGCACCGAAAAGTGATAAGCGTGCCCCAAAAAGTGTAAATCACCTTTTGACGCTGATGTGTCCGTCTGGTGATCCGTGTGCACACCTTGCACACAGTTTGTGTGTGCACAAAATCTGGGCTCCTTTTTTGGTATTTGCAGTGTGTAGTCGCCTGCTTTGCCTAACCTGTCACAGTATGGGGCTTTGTTCTATCTGATTGTCAAGTAGACCCAAGTGAAAAAAAAAAAAAACCTCTTACATGGTTAATTATGGTAGTACCATACAATTTTATCCCTCAGGATTTGATACGAATCCAACATGAACGGACAAGATGCAAATGGTGGACACATCAGTGCCAAAAAGTGTAAAGTGCCCCACAAAAGTGTAAATCACTTTTTAGGCATTGATTGTCTGCCTCAGACCTTGTTCGTTTAGGAAGAGTTCGTATCTAATCTCAGCCGGTCTAAATGCTATCCAATGTTGTACCAAAGTGCAACAAAGGTGCAATATAGAATAGAGGAAATGAGAACCCAGATTCTAAGAAGATTTTTGGATTTTCCCCAAATCAGTCCAAAGTTTTGGCAAAATTGCCAAATAATGAGGTAAAAAAAAATTATTTGCAAGATCAGTTTTTAGTGATTGTTAATTACTTTTTTAACCCAAAATTAGTTATATGATATGATAGGGAACCGACTCATATGGTTGTATATACCTTAACTTGACAGGACATGAATCCGACCCAGCAAAACAAATTGCCATACAACCTACGAACCTGACACGACAACGACAACGCGAATTGCCACCAGATTTGCTGAAATAGCTTTATAGCTGTTTGTTTGTTATTGTACCTTTATATAAGATGGCTTTTGGTGAAGGGTTGGGTTCATAGAATCAAGCTGCCGCTCTTCTAAGTTCTAAGTTTTCAATCCACCCATGGTTTTCATGTTAACTTTCTTTTAAGTTATATGAGGTCATCCAAGCAGATTCATGGGTTCCAACAATTTTTTCACAAGGTGACAAGAAGAAACACTAATAAAATACCAGCATTTACCTTGTTTGTGAGAGTGAGATCCATCGGGGATTGACTAACTAAATCGACTGATTCTAACCTCATGTGTTTCGAAGTCTAGTGAAAGACGATTAAGGAGTGATGCTATCTCAGTTTCTTCTTGTGTTTTCTTGACTAATAATGTAAAGTGAGATTGTAACCGAAAATTACAAGAAGATCGTCATGGTGCAGGGAGTAAAAATAAATAAAATTAAAGAAATAGAGAGTGAACATATGTTTGTGGGGACAAGAAGAAAACATGGCACAAGTACATGTGATCGTGTTCCTCAGTTAAAAAAAATAATGTGTTGTGTTCCTCCTCAGTTTTAGATTTAAGAAGGAATGCTCCTCTTCCTCGATGACTAAATTGTAGGATCCTTTCAAAACCTGTGTCATTTTTATAAGGATTCTTCATAATGGGGAAAAGAAAGAGGTGGGAAAGAAACGTGGAGTAGTAGGAGCGACATTAGGAAGGCGATGAAGATAGAATAGGAAAGGGAATTGAGTTTCCCAATTCGGTGGGTTAGGGGTATAAAAGAAATAATTTAAATGTTTTAACTGTTAATTACTTTTTTTGATAAATTCACTCCTTAAAAAAATGATTACACAAATAAAAAAAATTTTATCTCGTTATTTGGTAATTTTGTCAAAGCTTTGAACCGATTTAAGAAAAATACCATACTGTCAGTGTCATTAAAAATTTTTATCATTGAACTTGTTGAATCTTGGTAAGATCTTTCAAGATCTTGGTGGGGATATGATTTCATTAACGAAGCAAATATAAGATGGGTCATGATGGAATAGAGCTAGGGCCCACAACTAAGGGTAGACTTAACCCCGATACCTAAATCGGGATCCTCTGCAGTGGAGCTGGAAGCCTCTAGGGTCAGCCCGTAGCTAATAACAGTTGAACACGGGCTTACATGTGGAATTTATAAGAGTAAAATGGTAACACATGCAGCACAATCAAAACAAAGTCACTCAAACGAATTCACTATTAAGTCCTCGTGCTCTGGCCAAGTGTGCAACACACATTTCAACGGCCAAAACTTGGCCATGTAGTCCCCTTATCTAGGGAGCTAGAGAAGGATTTGTCTTGCTGTCGTTAGTACAGCATTTTTTTTTTTTTTTTTTTATCTATCTTCCCCATCACGCCCCTGAAGTATAGACCCGACAGATGTCGGTGAATCTGGAGAGGGCGAGGCTTCGCTACTATGAGTATGCGTCATGTCAGGTCATAGTAATCGAGGTTTCCACTGCGAAGGATCCTGAATGACAACTCACTACTTTAAAATCTTTTTTCTTCGGATTTGATTGTATAGCCTATACACAAGTATGGAATGCTTCCATGCAAAGATCATTGGAATTGAATTATTTTCTTCAATTGCTTGGTACATGTGATCATTGCTGTGGAACCTCAATTCTATCAATTTCAAAGAATTTTCAAAATCATGGTTTTTTATTCATCTATGGCCTTGGTTGTGGCCCTAGCCCGTGGGTCTATTATGTCGTGACTACAAGATAGAAAAATGATATAGAATTAAAAAGAAAGTGGGAACACTGCCATCAATATGCCCCTCCAAAGCCTATGTGAATGTTAAAAAAGCTCCATAGCACCTATAGAGACATGAGTGCATCATCACTGGGTCAGTGACAACTAAACATTGATAATGACTTAAAAGAAAGAGAGATATTGGTGCAAAAAATTCGGGGTGGAGACAAGTACTTTTCTATCAAAGCGGATTTATAGAAGAAGCGCGAAGGCATTGGGTGATACAAAAAATAGTAAACCACTACAAAAAGTGAACCACTGTTGGGTGGTTTTTAAATTTTGTACTCACGTGTCACCCAGCGCCTTGGTGTTTTAGTGTCGCTTCAAGAAAAAGCATTTCAGGAAATCCAAATTTATTTTTCTCTTAACCACTTTTGACAAAAAGTATCACTTTCTTGTTTTTGGTTTTATTTTTGGGAAATTATCACTTTCAATTAATTGCATTGTGGGCATAATCCACGATGATTTGGAGTCGCCATTAGTTTTTTTAAAGATATAAATTAGGCATCTATTTTTTAAAACAAATTATTTTTATTTTTAAAAACATCAAACTCCTAATAAATTAGTTAACTTGGAGTTCTATGTTAATTGTGTAACCCGCTTATACGGTCACCTACTTAAATTGGTTCAAAGTTAGGATCTAATTCTTATACATAATGTATGTTAAGGTGCTTAATTTTACAAGTAGTGTTAAGCATGTATAAGTGAATTTTCCTAACTAACCAGTATAAATATGTATACGATATATGGAAAACATGTTCTATAAGTTTAATAAATTCATCATCTACTTTACATATTATATAATGAAAATAAAATAAACAAAATAAAACAGAATGAAAGGTTAGGTTGTACACCCTAAGCCATGTTTCCACATAGCCAAGTAAAACATGAAAAATTGATGCATGATACAAAACAAGATAAGAAGATATTTTGCTCAATTTTATTAAACTTCGTGCTAAACTAATGAGACAACCTTTACATAAACTAGAAAATGATAAATGGACAATAGACACTAAATAAATGACACAAGAAGCAAGTAACCAATGGAAAAGAGCAATCTTACTGGGTCTTGGCTGACTCAACCTTGGTCAGGTCAGTTAAAATCGACTTGGTTCAGATTGTACCAATTTGAGTTGACTTAATTCTAGGTGGATTTTCTTGGGTCAGATGGCTTGGTGCCAGATTGGTCCATTCTGGATTAATCAGGTTTGAATTGGGTGAGTTCAAGTTAGGATGGATAGAGCTAGGTTGGGTCAGTTCAATCCAGCTTTATTCGAATACCCAATATAAACCAACCGGTAAACAAGGTGGACCAGTTTGACCAATTAGAATATTTAACAGAATGCTGAACAACTGATCAATAGACTTGAGTATCAATAGCAACGAATTCTACAATTGATCAAGGTGTAAGTAACGAATTCGACAATTGGTTGTTTAAAACTCTGCCAACTAAAGGAGTGAACAACTGACCAATAGACTTGAGTATCAATAGCAATCAATATAGAATGCTGAAGCTACTGCATATCTGACCACTATACTCTATTAGAAGTTTTAAGGAACCATCACCACTTAACAGCTTGCCCTATGTGCACATGGCATGAATGAACTTCCTCGTTTATTTGGGTGACAGACTGACTTATTGCTAGCTATGCTTATGGCACGGCTGTACCTTAAGGTGGTTTAGGTTTGACATTGAAGTTGATCAAGCTTCTTGAATTTTCCCTTCCAAGTTCCACCTAATTTTCCATTAATCAAACCCGGACCTTTTGATGATCCAGTCCGCATGATGATTCAGGAGCCACGTGTGCATTATAGATGAATCCAAGTGTATTCATCACAATGACTCACACCAATACTCACGAAGTGGAAGAAAACCCATGATCGATATTTCTGATGTATCCTCTTCAACTTTTCCACCAACTCATTTTTTTATTCTTCATGCATTATAACCACTACACCAAGAGTATTTATTTTTTGAAGAGTTACGGTCAATGAAGGGTTGGAGATTGACGAGCTAGAAGAGATCATGAATCAGGTTTGCAGGCTACCCAAAGGCTAAGGCAGTGGTCGAGTCACTTATCCACTAAAGTTGTTACCCGAATCAGCTTTTAGATTTGGAGGCCAACCCCGGCTTTACTCATGTAAATCATTAGAACTGATCCGAATCCAGACCCCCTTTTGTATCCTATAGCTAAGGTTCAGACATAAGTAGGTTATTAACAAATGGAACATGAGTGGTGTGGTGATATGATACGAGTAAGCTAGGTGGCAAGATGGTGGCAGTAGTTTAGTGGAGAGAGGAGACTCAACAGTAAAGAGAAGAACTTAAAATAAAAAATAAAAATAACTAAAAGAAAGATCTGAATAAGAGAGAGAGAAAGAGAGATTTCATTTTATTGGTGAGAAGATATAACTAATAGACAAAGAACAATGATCAATTATACGAAGAATGATGAGATGCATATATATTTGTAATACAAAAATATATATATCATGAAGTGTATTACTTGGGCAAAGATCATACCAATTTTGTCTTATCAACTTTCCCTTTTTAAAACTACCTAACTACCTCATTATAATCTTCCAATCATTCTCCTTTTGGTCCAATACACTTTCCTATTTACTCTTTTTTTTTTTAATTAAATGAAAACCCCTTAAAATCCTATAAATACAAGACCACCCATCTTTCTATTCTCATAAAAAATCCCCCAAAAAATCCCCAAGAAACTCTCTCTTTTGATCTTTATGACAAGGAAAAACCTTAAAACCCTTTTCTAATACCTCTATAGCTTGATCAGCATGTGTTTGATTCGTTGAATCAAAGGTCAGTATACCACATCTATGCACAAAGGCTTGGAACAATTTGTGAATAAGGGATTAACCAGGGGATATGGCTAATAGGTGCCTAAGGGGTACCCAACTCCCTGTCCTGGTTTCTTCTAAAATAGGATAGTCAGAGTACTCCAACTGGGTGGTGTGTTCGGACAACAAATTGTCATTTTGGTTTTTAATTGGATTTCTTAAGGTGGATATCACTATTCTATTGCCTCCATTCTCACAATCTTGCAAAATCCATGGCACCTCATACCAAGAGAGCAACGAAGTGACCCAGTGTCAATCCCACGGTTCAAAAGTGCCAACAGTGCAAATAATAATGAAGCTTATTTCTCTAATTGCTCAATGTTCATGGAGAGGCTTGCTGATTAAGAAATTCTGTAAGAAAATCTACACCCACAGTTTCCATTAGATGGCGGTTAGCAAGATATTACCAACCTTGAAGGTGGAGTGCAATTAAAGGCCATGCACCTTTTCTACGCCCTCCACAATACCAATATGACTAATTTGTCATTCGATACATTGGTGTATGGGGTGAAGATACACGTCGACCCAGACATGATTGCCTCTATCTTGGGCATTTGTCATCTTGTTAGAGAGTCACGAGGTTGACAAACCTACGATCATCTGCCATATGATACTAGTCATGGTAGAGCACTCCATTGTGAAGTTGACTCTTCCATATGGAGTGATGATCACCATTTTCCTCGCTTCTTGTGATGTGAGATTCCTTGAGGACACACTGGTCCTCAAGCGGGGTGGGTAGATCAACAGGACTTCAATTGCATGTATGGAGCACATTTAAGAGCTTTTAGAGGCTTGCATAGCCGCCACAGTTGCAGCAGCCAGAGCACCGCCTATAGCCCTACAACATGATGCTCCACCAACTTTTGCTACTCCCCAATAGGCCAAAGATGCACTTGGTCCATCCCAAGCTCCTCGTGGTGATGATTTTAGGCCCATAGTGCCTTGGTGAGAGTAGCCCTCTTTACACCCTCTAGATCTACATATCGCAGATGCTACAAAACTTGGACAAAAATTAGCTCACAAGGTCGATCAATACCATGGATAAGAGACTAGTGTGGATCAGGCGATGTTAGGACCCGGATGCTCGCATTCCTCTACTAGTTCCCCTTGAGTTCTGAGATGTGTCTAAGGATGATGTAGACAAGGCAAATGCCTAACTAGACTCTAAGATATTTAGACATACTTGTATAAGGTCTATTTTTGTTCTAACAAACCCCCTCTCATATGAGAGCTTTTCTATTTTATGGCTCATGTATCTTCTTTAAATTTTGTCTATATATTTAATACAAGTGATTTTTTTCTGTTTCCTATCATGTTCCATGACAAAAAGGGGGAGAAGTAGTGTCATGAAAATAGGGGAAGAGTTTGGATTTACGGGGATTAAATCCAATTGATTTGAGTAATTTGCAAACAAGTAAAATGTTCCATGACAAAGTTGTCGGGCTTCGAATCTTCTTTTTAGAGCTATAAATTTATCCCCAATCCGATATCGGGGTAGAAAATTATGGCCAAAATACCGTAGCTAACTCAAATTTTTCTATCCAAATTTATTTTCAAATTTGGAGTTGTAGGTTTCTTCTCTTAGATTTGGGACCCACGCGTTTGGTTGGTTGATTTTAAATTTCCTATAAAATAAAATATGCATTAGTACACCATTTTAAGCATAATAATAAATATTTAGAAATCTCATATATCTATATATAAAATGTATAAATAAGTGCAAAATAGATGTGATAATGCTACTCAAACTATGACAATACAACAATCTTAAGCTATTATGACACCCCCAACCAGCATATTGCTTGTTTCTAGCAATCAAAGTGACTGAAGTAATTTTCTCCAAGAGAAAAACTCAGTGCATGTCTACCAATTTCATTACCTTAGCAAAAGAATCAGTCAAAGTTCAAAATAGTAACAACCATGAAAGACATCACAATGCTTTCAAAAACTCATCGTGTGTGAAGAATTTAGCTAGCACAAATACAAACTCAATCTCAAGGTAAAACATGACCCGAATCTCCATCCAAAATTATGCTTCAACTCAAATCTTCCCGGATTTATACTCAACAATAATGCACTCTGAAATTAGGTAGTATTCTCAATCATATGTAAGTAGAATAATGTAAAACAAGAACAAATAATCTTATATATAAAATATACAAAAAATGCTATCACAAAAAAAAATAAATCATAGTCTCATAAAAAGAATGCCAAACACTAAGAACTTACACCATATGCTGCATTATAGATTAATCATGTCAGTATCTAAACCATACTATCTTCTAGATCAGTAGGACTTTTATTACGATGAAATGTTAAGAAAATGAAAAAAATTGAAGCAAAAAGGTGACAGTGGTACTGAAAAGCGTATATGAGAATCATGAGAAAAGATAACTCACTTGAAACATTTTTTTTTCTCTGTTTTTTTTCAACCTATTTGCCCAAACTTTGACAATCAAGCACTTTCCTTTTTTTTTTTTTTCTTCACATGTACACTTCTCAATATTTCACCAACATTTTTTTTTAACAAATATTTTGTTTTTGATTTTTTGTTTTGTGTTTTGATTTCTACCCTTCCGCCTTAATGAAACACAATGATTACATCCATTCTCGAAACACCTTGGAAAAAAAAGGGTAATGAAAAAAAATGATTATTTATAGGCTAAATAAGTTAATCTAATGGTAACATCTCAAAAAAATTAAATTAAATTAAAGGCTCAAAAAAATCAAAGATGATCTAAAATCATTTTTCAAAGATTAGTATAGTTCTTCAACATCCATGACTTAAAAAAAAATTCAAGTGTGGTATAAAAATGATAAATTCTCAGCATTCAACCAAAATGAAGAAATAATGAGACTAAACAATGAAATGTGTGTGTTTCCAAACAATTGATGTAAGATTAGATACAATAACCCTTTGGAAAAAAAATTGAACGACTCAAATACTCATAAGGGTTAAAAGTTTTCACATTTGTTTCATCAAGATTTTCAAAATCATCTTTACCCTTCGACCAAGAATCAAATCCGTGTGACTAAAGTGCATGTGCAATATAATTTGGGCACTAAGTCAATAGAACATTTTAAACAGAAGTAGTATAATGAACTTCAATCTTAATAATCATGCTAAAGCAATGAAATTTTTAAGACCAACACAATACCAAAATTCCCTTCAATCTTAATAATCATGCTAAAATAATGAAATTTTTAAGACCAGCTCAACACTAAAATTCCCTCCCCCCAACCTAACACATATATTATCCTCAATGCAAATAAAGAAAAACAAAGTAATCGAGATTATGAAGAGTACCTTAAGGGGTGAACAAAAAGAGAATTAAAACTTTAATGCCTGTAAAATGGGTTAGACACAAAAATAAAAAATAAAAGAAAAATATTGAAAAAAGACAAACAAACAAACTACTACACATACACTACTACAGTCTAAAGAATCTAAATGTTTGGCAAGTCCTAGTAAACAGGATCCTCCAAATCAGTGGACTTGTCCTCCTATGAAAAGTTCTCAAGAAATGGTTTAAGACATTGTCCATTAACCTTAAAAGCATTATCATTCTTGGGATTCTTAACCTCAATAGATCCATGAGGAAAAACAGTTTGAACCACAAATGGTCCTGTCTATCTAGACCTCAACTTATCGGGAAACAAATGCAATCTAGAATTATACAAAAGAACTTTTTGAGATGGTTTACAAAGATTTCTCAAAATGTGTTTGTCATGAAAAACTTTCATTCAGTTTTTGTAAATCCTAGAGTTCTCATAAGCATATCTCACCAAACCTCTTTTAACTCATTCAATTGCAATTTTCTTAAAGAGCTAGTTTTGTCTAAACTAAAATTAAATTGCTTTACAACCCAATATGATTTATATTCCAATTCAACTGGTAAGTGACAAGCTTTCTCATAAACAAGTCGACATGGAGACATATCAATCAGGGTCTTATACACTATATGGTATGCCCAAAGTCCATCAGTTTACCTCAAAGACCAATCTTTGTGATTTAGGTTAACCGTCTTATCCAAAATATGTTTGATTTCCTGCTTAGATAGTTCAACTTGTCCACTTGTTTGTGAATGATAAGGGGTTGCAACCTAATGTGTTATACTGTATTTTTTCATCAGGTCCTCAAGAGGCCGATTGCAAAAGTGAAATCCTCCAACACTTATGAGGGCTCTAGGTATTCCAGACCTTGACAACACATTTTCTTTTAAAAATTTCAAAACTACCCTATGGTCATTATTTTTACAAGGAAAAGCCTCAATCCATTTGAAAACATAATCTACAGCTACCATAATGTGAAGATATTTAAAGGAAGGTGAGAATGGACCCATGAAATCGATGTCCCAACACTCACATATTTCAATAACCAAAATTGGA
The DNA here is from genome assembly GCA_025762735.1 of Platanus orientalis. NCBI lineage: Eukaryota > Viridiplantae > Streptophyta > Magnoliopsida > Proteales > Platanaceae > Platanus > Platanus orientalis. The sequence goes on along the minus strand of JAOXJP010294856.1, from coordinate 4,210 downwards.
TTCAAAGGCATCATATTTTGATGAGTAATTTCCCCTAACTTTTAAAAGGGTTCATATGCTTTGCAAAAACGGTGAGTGAATTTCTATCCTAAAGGGGGGGTGAATAGGATTAGTCGCAATCTCTTTTAACTTAGTTTTCTTTAACCTACTTTAATATTCTTGTTATTTTGTCTACAAATTAATGTATATAGGGTCCAATAATTCATTTATCCTTTTGAGAATGTTTTAATTAATACTCAATCCAGTTAGCACACAAGGATGTTCATAGGTTTAATGATTACAATAAACACAGAATGAAGATATCACACATAACCACAAGACACATAATTTATGGTGGTTCGGCCCTGAGGTCTATGTCCACTCTTAAAACTCAATCTAGAGCTTTCCATAATTTTATTCAAATTGAAGTACAAAAAATATAGGTAAAAATTCACATAAAAACCTTTTTACTTGTCGGGCAAGCACTACCTACACTCTGTCTTTGAAGAGTGCAATACTCATTCCGGTGTCTATAACGGAAGGGACTTAAACAAGAATAAATATGATAAATACAATTTTATCTCATATAGGTTGATATTGCAAGATATACCAAATGTGGATGATCCCACTTTGAGTTAATGTGTCTTTTCTTCTACAGAATTAAACGCAACAGAGATTGCTCATTGATGCCTTGTGAATCACCGGTTTCCTTTCAACATATAACCAATATCATCTCCCCTTTTGATATTCAATATAGTAAGCATAGATGGAGATCACATTTAGTGATTTTCAGCAGTACAAGGTCTTCCACACAGTCAGATTCTAGGCATTTCAGGTTTCAGACTAGCCGCACTTCTTAGATAAGAATTTTTTTTTGCATAGATGTCACTCCTTGAACCTAGGGTATTATTACCTTTTTATAGAGCTAAGCCTAGTCTTAGTCCATAGGATTAGAACATTTTCTAATTAATAAGTATTGAGAAATTTCAAATTGGAATCTCTAAAATTATATGTTTTTTATGAGATTTGCAGTCGTGATCGATCACACTTTTTTTAAAATTGATTAGTGCCTGAGATCATAACTCTTAGGAAATTTCAAAATGCCTTAAAATTTTAGTGCATTGTACAAAGTGTGGGTATTTTTTCTGAGGTTGTGCTTGTCATGAACATCATTTAAGTTTTTTTTTTGTATGCTTCGTCTTTGGCATCCTTGCAACAAGTCTTCTTCTTAAATCTTGGTCTTGTTCTTCATTTCCTTTGACTTATCATTGTCTTGGTCTTATAGGTCTTTAGCCCTTCATTGTCTTCTTTCTTATGAGTTTGAGACTCTTTTTTGGACTCGACATAGTACATTACAACTCACTTGTTTTGACCATGGGATTGATAATACATTTTTTAACAATTCTTAGTGACGCAAACACTAGAGTGAAGATAAAAGAGTAAAGGAGGCTCTTAATGATCTGGATTGGATCAAGGCCATGCAAAAGGAGCCAAATTAGTTTAAGAGGAATGACGTGTGGTTCGTAACTAAAGACCCTCTAACAAGAATGTCATTGGTACCAAATAGATCTTCAAGAATAAACATAATGAACATGGTCAAGCTAGTAGCAAAGGGGTATGCCCAAATTGAGGGCATTGATTTTGAGGATACATTTGCCCTTGTTGCTACATTGGAGTCCTTTAGGATTTTTTTGTCCATTGCCTACCATTTAGAATTTAAATTATATCAAATGGACATTAAGAGTGCATTTCTAAATGGGATACTCCAAGAAGAGGTATATGTAATACTTGTACAATGATGCACATATTACTATATAGGTGTTACACTTAGAATGTTAACATATATCACATAAGTTTTGTACACACATAAGACAACTTAAATGCACATATGTTGATCTGATCATTGGCAAAACTTTAGAAAGACACCAAAGGCACCAACGAAAATATAGAAAGAATCTATGAGTGAAATTTATACCTTTGGGTAAGCATGGAAGTCTAGAGTCCTACACAATAAACGGTGAGTGAAACAAACACCAAACAAAAAAAGTTAAAGGCTATTTACTAAGTAAACAAAAAAAGGGGTCAAGGATATGATAAGTTTTGAAGCTGTTACAAACGGATGACACAACTTCATAAGTAAATCTTTATCAATCCCATAGGAATCATCCTAAAAATAATATATGCTTAGAAAGATCTATGAGTCTACTTTCAAATGCAACAAATGGTGAGTAAATTGAAGTTTTCTAGAAGAAGTTATCACAATTTTTCCAAAAAACGTGTGTATGTTTTTTAGAATGGTCTAAATCAGTAGATTTTGAGGTAAGTTTAAAAATACACTAATAAAAATGTATAGCGAATTAGAGAGCAAGCCTTATAGATTTGAAAATATTTTAAAGTCTAGTTTTCAACAAAAAAAAAGTGAGTGAATTCGAGTTTTGTAGAGAAAGTTATGACTGTGTGTACTAAAAAATATTCTGGTAGGATGACATCATTAAAGTGGAAAATTCTGTACAACCATGATTTTTGCAAAGTTTTAAGGACTTTTTCACTAGAGACCTACCTAAACACGAAATTAGAAAGTAGGGTGGTTGTTTAGGCTTATTAAAACATAGAAACTCATAAGAAAGATAATCTTTTGAAGAAGTTTTGCAAGATGAGGGATTTTGAAAAGAAAAGCTAGGGTTTAAAGAAAACTTTGGGGATTTGAAAGAGGAAAAGAATGAAGAACACAACAATCTTTGAGAATCAAATTTTTAACAATAAGACGCAAGTAATCACATAAAGTTTACACATTTTTTTCCTTGTTTAGGATCTTAGAGCTTTGTTTGAAATTTTTAAAGGATCATTCATGTTTTAAGCTTTGTTTTCTTAGAAAATATAAGAAGTTTGAAACTTTTATGAAAGAAGCAAGTAATTTCATAAAGATTATATGTTTTTGTTCTTTTTTTAGGTTCTTAGAGCTTTCTCTAAGTTTTGAAAATTTGATTCTTCATGTTTTAAGCCATGAATCCTTAGAAAGTGTCTATGCTGGCAAATAAGTTTGTAGGTTATAAATTTTATAAGTTTTTCCTCAAGTTTTGTAATACCCTACATTACACTAAAGGGTAAAAATGTAATTTAACACACTTAAGGGTAAATTTTCCGCTTCACATGTTTATACAGACCTTAGAGTGGTTTAGAAACACTTTGAACCAAGTTTGAACCCTAAGACTTAAGTTAGGTCTTGGACTTATCAGGCTTGAAAGTTATCTTGATTGCGAATTTAAGGTAACTTTACGGGACCACCAACACCAATCCCAAGTGAATTAGAGTATAAGTAATATACCTATAGCAATATCTAGGAGTCTACTTTTCAACCCATTAAACGGACTGTGATTATGAGTCTCCTAGGATAAGTTATGACAATTCTCTTACAATGAGTCAGTGTTGATAGACCTACAGATTTAGGGTAATTTCCTAGGCCCACTAACATGAATCCTAAATTAATTAGAGGATGAGTTATACCTTGTTGAAAAGATACTGAAATCTAGTTTCCAACACAATAAACATAAATCGATTCTGAGTTTTCTATAGAGAGTTATAGGCATTTTAGTACAAGGGGTAAAAACTGAGAAAAACACTCTTCATTTGGATCGATCCGATATCGAACCAGGAACTTTCTAGTCTGAGAAAATGGCAGAAAACATGTTGGATCAATCCAAGATCGATCCAAACACCCAGAATTATGATTTTTTTAGAAAAAAACAATTGTTTTCAATGTAAGGAGTGTAGGACCCACCCAACTCGACCCCAAACACTATAAATACTATGAGGGAACCCTAATACCCTCATTTTACACCAAAAATAGGTAGAGGATGAGGGAGAGAATGAAAAACAAGTTTACGGTTAGGGTTTGAAGGATTTTAGGGATTTTTGGAAGAACAAAGTTAGGAACAAGGTTGTGAGTCAATAAAGAGGTAAGAAACTATGCAATCAAGAGTTTTTATAGTTTCACACAAGTTTTGAATGAGTTTCTAAGTGAATATGACAAGAACCATTGAAAAACTTCTTAAGCTTGTAAAGATTGAATTTTCACAAAGAAAAGTAATTATTTTCCGTAAGTATAATAATGATTTTGAAATCTTATAAAGTATAGACTAACATATAGATCAAAGCATGTGAAAATTTGTATTGCATAAGGTAGTTTTTAAGAAAATAGTATTAGTATTGATAAAGTTTCATTGTTATAAGG